>RJWJ010007699.1:0-56369 GCA_004363605.1 Indri indri | reverse complement strand
GGGGGTCACCTGAAGGACAGACAGGCAGGCAGTTTTGTTTCGCCTAACTCAGAACTCACTCAAGAGCAGAAAAGCAGCGATGGCGCAGTCAGGCATGCCGGGGGCGGGGGGGATGCCAACTTTGCCTGCGTCCTGTCACCAGCAGTACTCCTGGTTACAGCTGGTACCGCCTGTCTCCTGCAGCCACCTGGGGACCTCCCACTGAAAGCAGCCTTGTGAAAACTTTCTGTCAAGATCGCTGCAGACAGAGGTGCCCCAGAACAGCCAGGGGAGTTGAACGTTCTGAGTTGTGGGAGCTGATGGAGGAAGGTGCTCCCTCTGTCTCCCCTTGGGGTACCGCAGGTTCCCTGCCAGGGCCTCTCTAACCTTGGCCTCGTCATCTCTTGGCCTCCACCCTCTCCCATGGCCCAGCCATCTCATCACTGCCCTTTTCTTCCCCTCTCACCACAGGGTGTCTTTCCGCCACCTGACTCTTACCTCTTAATGCTCTGTTTCTCACCTTAATGATGGATGTTTTCTTTCTAGCCCCAAAGCACACTCAGACTCCGGATCCTGTGACCCAACCAAACCTCACTTTGTCCCTGACCCCAAGCTCGGTCAGGAGATCTCTCTCCCACCTACCTCGACTCACCCCGTGGGTCCCTCTGATTCACTGGACTGTCATGGGCACCACCCCCACCTCGGGCAGACTCCGCTTTAACCCTGACTCAAGACCCAGTCCCAGTGGCACCGTACGCTGTCCCGGAGCTCCTCTCCAGATGGCCTCTGTGGGTCGGCCCCTTCCGCCCCTGCAGTCTCAGGCACGACCGCTCAGCCTGCCGGTTGCGGCCTCCCCTGGACTAGGTGTCTCGCAGGGACGTGTCCCACCCGCTTCTCCCTTCCGTGCTGCCGCAAGAGCTCGTTTCCCTGCACTCCAGAGCCCCTCTCTGGGAGGCCCCGCAATCAGGCGTGTGGAAGCTGCCAGACCCTCCTCTGTGATGTCCCAGAGCACCCGGAGACAACAGTCGTGCAGAGGGGACATTTCTGGACTTAGGAGAACACGTACAGTGGGGACATTTCCAAAACTCCTGAGGTCACGCTACCAAGTGAAGAACACTTGGGAGCCACCTGTTGGCAAGCAGGACACCACTGTCACCCAAACCTTCAGGAGAAAGGAAGGCAAATGGGAGCAGCACAGGGTCGGCAGCCTCGTGTCCCACCGCCTGGGGCACTTTGGGCAGCAGGACAGAGCCAGCTCTTCGGGTGCCCTGGTCTGCACAGTGAGACTGGGCAGCGACTGTCCTTGTCTCTGGTGGCTCTTCCCTGCCGGGGTCCCCTCTGTCTTACTCTGGTGGGACAGCTCATGCCCCTCAGTACTAAAGCAGGCTGAGGGATCCCCACCTGCCTGTTTTTATGAGAAATAGGTGACATATTTTGACAAATGCTTTTTTTACATATATTAGAGTGATTATATAATTCTCCTCCCTTAAGCTGTTAGTATGGTGAATTACATTAATTTCCTTTCATATGTTAAATCAACCTTGCATTCTTGGGACAAAACCAATTTGATCATAGGGTATTATACTGAAAGTATACTATTGTAAGATGTGCTTTGCTAATATTATGTAAATATTTTTAATTTCTAGTAAGAAATTAAAATCTTATTCTATGAAAAATGCCTTCAATTGAGAATTATCATTGTAAAACAATTTTTGTATTTATTAATAGTAAAAGTATTTAAAATGGATACAATGACAGACATGAGGTAGTTATTGTCATTATGATATTATGATTGCTGTTCACTTAATGGCAGCCAGGCATGTTTAACAACATATTAAAAGTTAAATGCGCTCACTTTAAGTGCTTACTTAGCAACAACATAGTTGTAAATATAAACACAAATTAGATCCCTGAGGTTGAGAGGCAGTATCCAGTTATAAGATGGCTTTCAGATGATTATTTAATAAAAAGGTGAATATATTGCTTATAAATTCTCATTTAAATAAAAATACAGCATTTTAAATTTCTGAGAAAGAACTCTTGGACCTCTGAGAACATGTCTGTGGTTGAATCCCCCATGGATCTATAGAACCTAGTTTGAGAAATGCCATCTTAAAGAAATTTAGTAACTTCAAGGGAAGTGCTTAACAGATACCCATTTAAGTGATGGAAAAATAGTATATCATATATGAATGTTTTGTTGGTTGGTTAAATTATTGAACTATTCTTATGGCATGATTAATTTTTTTTAAAAAACAGCCTTTCTTCTCTGAAACCTAAATACCAGTCAGATAAATTTATGACCATTTATTCCTACTCTGTCTTCGATAGATACAGGAAACAGTGTTATTCTCTTTAGTATGATAACAGAAGTCAGGCTCTACATTTTAAAAGAGAGGACAGCCAGATGTGGCGGACACACCTGTGGTCCCAGCTACTAAAGAGGCTGAGGCAGGAGGATCACTCGAGCCCAGGAGTGCTGGGCTGTAGTGCACTGTGCTGATGAGGTGTCTGAACTAAGTTCATCACTGATATGGTGACTCCCAGGGATGCAGGACCAGCAGGCTGCCTAAGGAGAGGTGAACCAGCTCAGGTCAGAGACAGAGCAGGTAAAAACTTGGGCTGATCAGTAGTGTCACCACGCCCATGAATAGCCACTGCACTCCAGCCTGGGTGAAACAGCAAAACTCGGTTTCTATTTTTTTTAAAAAAAAAAAAAAGAGAGAGAAAGAACAGAAAAGGATAGGATAGGAGAGGACAGGACAGGACAGAAAAGGAGGGCCTTGACAGGTGGCTACAGTTTGTGTGGAAAAAATAAAAGGATGGGGAGAATATTCTGGATTTTGAGGATTTCTGGAAATATAGATGAGGGAGACCAAAATCTCCAAAGCAGGTAGACAGACGAACAAAGATATAAAGAATACTCTGCCCTGATGATGATGATGATGATGATGATGATGATGATGATAAAGAACACAGGTGATTTTCATGAAGAACATTTTCACACAACTGGTCTTTGATGCAATTTTTCTTGTCTTGATCACATTATTTCAGTTTGTTTTTAAAAAATCTATTTTACACTCAACACTGGTGAAGAATATGTTGTTTTTCTTAATGACTTGCTCAAGAGCAATTGCCCTTCCATCTTAACATCATTCTGTATACATTGACTGCACTACTTGATAAGAATGCACAAGCATACACATTCAGAAGTGAGGATTACAAACTACTGTGATTTGTCATATTCCATAGAATGTATGTAAAATGAAATTCCCTAAGGTCAGCCACTTGTGGTCCAAAAAAAGTCATTTTAATGGTAATCCCTAAGGTCTGGGAAATTACTCATTCCAAAGAATTCTTATGTCCCTTCTTTATCTCTTGAATAGTCTCTGAATTTGGGGTCTTGAGGATCGGGGGTGTCACAAACCATGTTTTTTTCCTCTGCTCTCACACTGCAACGATCATCAATACAAAAGACTTCTGTGATCAAATGTGAAGTGTTTTCCCCACACACCAAGCAAGCACTTGGTTTTGTAGGAAACACCAGCTGGGTGCCCTCCAATTCTGACAGTGTCTACCTAGAGATAGCATCAGATCCCACAGATTCAGTCCCACAAGACCTCCCCAACCCCAGACATCAGTCACAAGCTCAGGCCTCTAGAACTTCTGACCCAGAGGCTTCAAATTGAGATTCCCACTATCCCCATTTTGGGTTTGATTAATTTCCTCCAGCAGCTCACCGAACTCAAGGAAACACCTACTTAAGTTTACCGGTTTATTATAAAGGATATTACAAAGGATATAGATGTTATCCTAAGTATCTAAAGAATAGAAAAACAAACACCACATGTACTCACTATTAAATTGGAACTGACCAATGAGCACACATGGAGAGAAGTATAACTCTATGGAAATCAAGCAGCGGGAAGGGCAGAGGAAGGGATGGGTGAAAACCTACCTAACAGGTACAATGAACACTATCTGGGTGATGGGCACACTTATAACCCTGACTCAAGCATTACAAAAGTGATCCATGTTACTAAAAACATTTGTACCTCCGTAATACTTTTAAACTTTTTAAAAAAGGATACAGATGAAGAGATGCATAGGGTGAAGTATGGGAGAAGGGGTGTGGAGCTTCCATGCCCTCTCTGAGCTGCCACCCTCCAGGAACCTCTACGTATTCAGCTATCCAGAAGCTCTTCAAACCGTGTTCTTTTTGGTTTTCCTGGAGATTTCATTACACAGGCATGATTCATTAAATCATTGGCAACTGGTGATCACTTAACCTTCAGTTCCTCTCCCCTCCCTGGAGGTTGGAAGTGGGGCTGAAAGTCCTAACCCTCTCATCCTGCTTTGGCCTTTCCAGAAGCTACCTAGGGGCTGCCAGACACCAGTCAACTCATGAGCATACTAGAAGACAACACTTTAGTGAGTCTAAGGATTTTAGAAGTTGTATGCCAGGAAATGGGTGCAAAGAACAAATATATATTTCACAAATATTACACCTGGGTACCCAATTTGGTGTTGACAGTTATTTTTTGTCTTCTGATTTCCATTGTTGCTATTGAGATGTTAACTGCCATGTATATATTTTCTCTCTGGCTGCTTTTAACATCTTCTCTTTGTCTTCGATATTTTATAGTTTCTCTACAATGGATATAGGTCTAGATTTCTTTTTTCTTATATCTCTGAATTCATGTCTTTAGCCATTTCTGGAAAACATTCTTCAAATATTGCCTCTCCTCTTTTCTCTCTTTCTATAATTCTGATTAGATGTATGGTGGACCTGGTGGTTCTATCCTTCATACCTGTTAGCTTTTTTTCATATTCTCTATCTCCTTGTCCCTCTTTACTGTATTCTGTGTGATTTCTTTTGATCTAACTTCCAGTTCACTAATTTTTTCTTCAATGTGCTTATCTGTTGTTCACATATGTTCTTGAGAATTTTTTTTTGACAAATAACACATTTTTATTTCAAAACATAGTACATCATTCCTTTTAATATCTGTTTGACTATGTTTACAGTCTCTTATTGTTTGTTTAAATTTATGATTACCTCTTTAATTTATTAACATTTAATCCAAGCTATTTTGACACTCTGTACTACAATATTTAAAACCAGTAGTACTTGGGGTTTTTTTTCTGCAAATTTTTACTCTCTGTGGCTTATTTTGGTATATTTGATGACCTTTGGGTGTGAATTTATATGTGCTTGGTTGACATTACTCTGTGGGTTTTTTTGTTTCTGCTGGGAAACAGAGGAGACTGCTTATCTTGGACTACTTCCCCCTTTCAGAGTTTCTGGTTTTATACAAACAACTATGGGTCAGATTTATTACTTTGCCATTAGCCTGAGGCTTAATTCACATGACCTAATTCTGATATTAGTATTTGCCCTTAGAAAAATCCACCTTTTATTTGTTTGCCCTTCACTGCTCTGGTTTCAGTACACAGATTTTTTTCTCTGCTTATTTACAGGTGCTTAGAGATTTCTTTTATGTCTTGGAAGCCCAGCATTAAATCCAATAGTATACTTAATGCAGAATTCAGTTGACTTCTAGCAGAATGGCCCTTGAGGGTACTTGCTTCACTATATTTGAATTTGAAGCCTGGAAACCCTCTACCTCTTCAGCCTGTGGAATCATTGCTAATGCACTGCTTGGGCCACACTTGCAGAGACTCTGGCTCCAAAACTCCTGGAGCACCTTCTTTCATTGTTCTGACTCCCAAAATTCCACACTTCCTTAGTTCTCTTTCATTTTCTAGTCTTACAGCATATCCATAATTAAGGTCCTTATGGAAAGAGTCCAGTCTGTTCCATCCAGAACCCTCTGGAAAGAAAACAGATCCCCAGTGGAATGGCTTGAGCCTTTGGTGACACAAGTCTTTAATTTCTACCTATAATGCTCTATTCTTGGCAGTGTTTAGGCAGTCTAGTAGGAAATAATACAGATTATATTCAGTCACAGCCTGACTCTATACCCAAAATCATTATTCCCTTTTGAAAATTGTGTCTTATTTCTGAGTCAGCCCTAGTGGACCTAACTTATTCTACACTTTTAGAGATTTTCTTCCATTGTTAATCTCTGAAATCTGAGTTCCATCGTGACCTTTCTAATCCACTAGTTTGTATGAATACCAATTGTGATACTGTCCAAGTACCCTTTCTTTAGAGTAATGACCCCTGATAGAATCAGTGAGCATGGCTTTTTCATTGACAGTTAACAATATTACTTGTCCAGTTACATGGAGGCTCTTTAGGAGGGTGACAGTTGTTCTAGTATTATACTTACTCGCAAGACAGGCACTGAAACTTGTCAACACAATGCCATATTATCTGAGTATTTCTAAGCCAAATTGATTCTTCGGGGATATAGCATCCTAAGTGTAAAAAGAGATAGTACAGGTGCCGATTATGTAACAGTATATTCATTTATCCCTCTTAAGATATTTTTAGAAGTAACAGTAAACGAAGGTTTAGATAAAAAATGAACTACTTCAGAATTCATGAAATTGTGTGTAGACAAATTTTCTAAAATGAGCAATTAGTCCTTTAAAATTTTAGTTAGCAATTGTTTTGGTGTATTTTTATAGTAAACAGAAATCTAACAGGCCAATGCTCCTCTTTTCTCTTTAACAGTAAAATTCTGTATATAAAAATTTAATTTATTATATTTTAACAATTCAAAAGAATTATTCAAATCTTTTTACGCATTTCTTGTATTTTTAAAACTGGTGTTTCTGTTAAAAAAAAGCATTATACATTAACTTGAGACTTTTACTGTAACTTCTTACTGGTTAAATGCTTTTTAGAAAGCTTTCTCCAGTAAGAAAGGGATCTACAAATTTGGTAACTTTATAAGCAGGAATTAAAAGGCTCCATTGTGATGATATTTCAATCTAAATATCTCTTTTGTCAGCTATGAAAACACAAAAATGCAAGTGAAATCCCGTAAAGACTTATGATAAATTTTTTTGCCTACAAATTAAATTGACTTAGTGATATTCTCTTAGAAGAGTATTTTCTTTTTTCCTTTTCCTTGATACACTAAAATTTTTTACATTAAAATTTTAAAATGCAAAATGAATTTTAAAATGTCTTATTTTCCCATCAGTTAGTAAGTAGGTAGAACATAAGACAATCGTAGAGTCCAGCTTTTTAGAAGGGTCCTGAGTTCATGTAATTTTTATACTTCCAACAAAAAAAATTTATAAATATGAAACCAAAAGCAATTAAGTTTGATGTCTTTGTAAAACTTTTTATGTAAGTAAATTCACAAAGCAAATATGATCCTATGACAGACAATGTCCCTTATCTTATAAATTATGACTGCCTTCTACAACAGGGCCAATTAGGGTCTCTTGTCATCACTCAGCAAATAGTCATGCATCCATGTTTCCAATTGAATCCTTCTGCTGTATTCATGTAAAGCCTGACTTTTAATAAAAATCCTAGAAGTTTTCCAAATTGAGCTTGGAAACCACGCTTGGGAATAAATAGTCAAGAATTATGCTAGGCACAGGAGGAACTTTTAAAAATATCTCTTCTTCATATATGAAAACACATATGCATGTGCAAACACACACAAACATGCACTGAAATAATGAATTATTTATTTTAATTATCTTTGCTCAAACTAACTGTACCAGATATGGGCAATCTCATATAGGCAGGTGGTAAAAACTCAAAGGCACCATTCCTTATTCCCCATAGAAACTCTGACAGTGGGACAACCCATAACACCAAATCATTGTCCTCCAAAGTATGTTCCATGTAAGTGATCAAATGATTTAAGAAATACTGGATAAGCATTGTTAAATATCTTATTGTAGGACTTCTCAGTGCCTTTTAATAAGCTAGTAAGTATTGTGGTTCTCTAAAAGTGCTTTGAAGATACAATGTTTCCCAGTTTTGTTTTACTTTAACCCCAAAGCATCTTAGGAGTCTGAGAAAACCCACTTTGGGAAAGGCTGAACTGAATTGACTTTACAAGATTATTAAAACAATTAGATGAGTTAATGCATGTAAGTGCTGATCACTGTACCTGGTACAATAAATGGCTTTATAATCAGTACTTTAGATAACATTATAAAAAGCAGTTAGTTATGACTTAATAAGATGTCCCACTCATCTTAACAAAGGAAATGAACTTCCTTGAAGCCCATTGGTCAGACCATCTCTCCGATTAATGATGCCATAAGCACAATGGCAAAGTTTTATGTTGAGAGCCCCTACTTTTCCATGCAGCTATATACATTAACTTTCCCCTTAGTAGCTATGATAATAACATTGTTTATGCTTATTTTCTTTATATAAAATAGAGAAAATATAAAAAGAAAGTTGAAATCTTATACCCACCTATTGCCTCTCTTGGATTTCACTTTTTAGGTTTTGAAACAATTGCTAAAATTTCTTGTGGATCTTTTTACAGATATTTCTATGTATATAAAATACATTTTTAGATGCAAATGGACTAGAACATAAATATTGTGTAGCTTGCTTTTATTAACATCACTATGTATCAGACAGGCAGATATATCTTGTTCTTTCTCCAGTTGTATAGTATTCTATTGTATATAGCATAATGTATTTAATCAATCCCCTTTTGATGAATTGAGCAAGTCACAGGAATGCCTAAATAAGCATCTAAGTGTAAGTTAATAGGAAAGGGCTTCTCAGCCAAAATAGAAAAAAATGGGCGTGGCCTAAAGGCATTTAAATCCAAACAAAAACCAAAAATAAATAAAAACCTGTTCTGAGCAAATAAAATTATTCTAATGATGGGTTTGGAATAAAATTTTCCAGCCATCAAATCAAGCTTTTTAAACAAAGACATAGTGATCCTGAATTAGCAGTGAAGAGCAGGACACTTGAAGACCTCTCTTGCTTTCTCAGGGGGCCAAGGGGCTCAGATGAGCTTTGGGTGGACTGGTCAGGGAGAACCAGCAGTGGAATATGCAGGGGCAGCATGGTATACGGAAAGAGTGCAGACTCGGGAGTCAGACTGATCGTGTTTTGAATCCCACTTGAGTAACCACGGGCAGTTTACTTAACCTTGTTGAACTTCAGTTTCTTCTTCTGTAAAATAGGAATAATTACCCACCTCACAATATTGTTGAGAAGTTTAATAACTTAAATGTATTAAGTACTTGCTATAGATGAAGAAATTTCTTAAGCATATTTCTCTTGCCATAGTTTGTAATCTAATTCTCAAAACATATCTCTCCTAAGAAAAGTTAAACTGAGGCTCAGAGAGGTTAAGTAATGTGTCCAGGGTCATGTATTTAATAAGAAAAGTACTGGGTTTAGAACAAAAGTCATCTGTGTTTGTTAAAAAATTTAAGAATGAGACTGAATGAGAATGAATTCACAATACCACAAAATTCACCAGTTTAAAGTATACAATTCAGTTGTTTTTAGTATATTCTTAAGGTTGTGCAACCATCACTATTATCTAATTTTAGAGTATTTTTATCACCCAGAAAGAAACCCTGTACTGTTAGTAGTCACTCCCAATTCATCCTTCCTTCCAGCCCCTGGCAACCAGTAATCTATTTTCTGTCTCTAGAAGCTCCTTATTCTGGATGTTTTATATAATGGAATCATGCAATATGTGGCCTTTTGTGTCTGGCTTCTTTCATTTAGCATAACTTTTCAACATTTATCCATGCTGTAGAATGTATCGGTACTGGCCTAAATAATATTCCATTTTATGAATAAACCACATTTTGTTTATCCATCCATCTGCCTGTTCATGGACATCCGCGTAGGTTCTACCTTTTGGCTGTTATAAACAATGCGGCTATGAAGATGCATGCACAAGTTTTGTATGAACATATGTTTTCAGTCCTCTTGGATACATTTCCTGGAGTGACATCGCTGGGTCACATGGAAACTCTGTGTTTAATTATTTGAGGAACTGCCAAACTATTTCCCACAGTAACTGCAGCATTGACATTTGTACCAGTGATGTAAGAAGGTTCCAATTGCTCCACATCCTCACCAACACTTGTCATTTTCTGTTCTTTTTTTAAAATTATTATTACAGCAAATCCTAGAGGGTGTGAAGTGGTATCTCATTGTGGCTTTGATATGCATTTCCCTAAGGACTCATGATGCTGAGCACCTTTTCATGAGCTTATCAGCCATTTGCATATCTTCTTTAGAGAAATGTCTATTCAAATCCTTTGACCCCTTTTTAATTGGGATCTTGTCTTTTCATTGTTGAGTTGCAAGAATTCTTTAATTGTTCTGACTACGCATCGGATATGTGATTCACAAGTATTTTCTGCCCTTCTGCGGGTTGTCTTTTTCACTTTCTTGATAGTGCGTTAAAGCAAAAAAGACTTTAATTTTGTTGAAGTCCAGTTGATCTATTTTTTCTTTGGTGGCTTGTGCTTTTTAGAGTCATCTGATTCTACAGTTCTTCCTCTTCCGCTACCTAGTTGCTTCTAAACGAGATCAGTTATGCAAAGTCCCTGCCACAGCATCTGACACATCATGGAATTTCAATAAATTTTAGCTCCTTCTTTCTGTACTCGGGAAGCCAGGGAGAGAAGGAGTTTGGATGAGACTAATGACTAGATTCAAATAAATTAAGAGAAACGTCCAAAACCTAAAGTAAGTGAGGCAAGAGGGAATAGGATAGAAGAAGCAAATGAATGTGACAGCTGATTAGACACAGGGTAAAGGGACATTCACGGTTGGTGTCGAGTTTTCTAGACTGGACACCTAGCAGAATGGAGTTCAGAGCAAGAGAACTCAACTTGTGATACAGGTTGGGACATTCAGGCGAAGACATGTGAAAGTCAATTAGAAACAGAAAGCTAGTGCAAAAGGAGTAAAGAGATTTATTTATGAATTTGAACATGCATTTCAAAGGTTAAAGCAATGTGATATTTTAAAATCGCGAATAAAGTTGCATAATTCCCTTGCTTCAAAACCATTCCTGTTTTCCCCACTGTACTTAGAACAAAACCAGGCATGTAACCTCAGTCCTGCCAATCAGATATATCCATGGAAAATTTGGGAGTGAACAGGCATCCAGTGGGAAGATCATCTGGCATCCGTGGGGGCAAGTGTGTCAGCAGGATTTCCTGGGGCGCTGTGGGGGCTCTGGCATCCAGGCTGGCTCTCACACATGGGTCTTCAGTGGAGGCGGTGGCAGCAGTGATGTTTCACCAGAGAAGCGAAGGTGTGCTTGGGCGTTTTTTCTGGCTGCAATGTTTCTGGCTGTGTTGCTCCTGGCAGTATCCCACAGATTCCATAAGCTACCTAATATCCCTTTCTGGGAATATTTATTATCCCTTTCTGCTTAAATAGTGAAGGTAGATTCTGTCATTTGCAACTAACTACTGAAACCTCTTAGATATTGTGATGCAATATTTTCTGTTCATGTACCTTTCTCTGTCATTAGACTTGCGAGCAGTGGTTCTCAGCCAGGGATGATTTCGTCCCATCTGCGACAGACATTTGGTGATGTCTACAGACATTTGGGGTTGATACAACTTGGGGGGGGGGGAGCGCAGAGAGGTGTGTGCTACTGACACCCACTGAGTAGGGGTCAGGGATGCTGCTAAACATCCCACAAGGTTCAAGACAGCCCTCTGCAACAAAGGTTTATCTGACCCAAAGCACCAATAGTGCTGAGATTAAGAAACACTGCCCTAGAGTACCTGGGGACTGAAATCGTCAGGTTTCCATCACTGTATGCACAGAAGAGCATCTGGCACAAGAAGGAATCTGATAAATCGCTGGAGAAAGAATAGCGGAGGACCAACAGCCAAACTACTTTATAGAACATTGTCATTTAGGGAATTGTGGGAAAGCGCATGTATTTTCTCCTCTTATGATTTTTGTGTCATTCACAAGATGCTTTTCCTATTCCGATCCATTAATCGTTAATGACCCTGAGGATTTTTGCCTTGGACCTTTTATTTTCTTTTATTCTCATACTTCCTTTTTCCCTTTTTTTATTTTTTTTTGGTGGGGGAAGTCTTTTCATGCTCACAGACTTCCTAAATAATCTCTTCCAATTGCATAGCTCACTTTAAAACATATATTAAAAGGCCACAGAGATTTATTTCCAGCTCAGACATCTCTCCAGGGCTCCAGAATTGCCTGTTCACATGTGGATGTTCACAGGCCCCTTTCCACACAGAATCCTCCATGCACCCTACACACGACGAGCACAGGGCACACAAATCACAGCTCCTTCCCAACTAACCATAGGACCATATGAGTGACCAAAACCCTTGTTTGTTCCTCAGACCAGATGAATGAATGAATGGCCTAACGAATGACAAAAACCCTGTCTGTTGCCCAGACCAGATATCTGGACTCTTCTCTGGCTCTCAGCCCCATTTTCAATCCTTACTATGTGCTGTAAATTCTACTTCTTAAATAGTCTAAGTAGATAGTCTCCAACTTTACCCCTAGAAACACATTTCTTACTTTGGACCCTCAACGGGCCTTCTTGTCTCCAGTTTTGCCTCTTCCAGACCTTTCATATAGTCACCTGCTTGATCTTTCTACAAACACATATCTTGTCATATCCCTATCTTAAAAATCCCAAGATTTAACTGTATAGATAAGATCCAAACTTCTTAGTTCCAAAATGCAAGGGAACTTAGGATTTTGCCTCTTCCTAACTTTAAATCCCCTTCTATAAACCTTTTCCTTCTTCATGCTGTGTTTCTTTCAATTCCTCTTTGCATGTGCCGTTCCCAGTGTCTGAAACACCCTTCCCCTCACACTCATCTAGCTATTAGAGAAAGGGAGATGTTTCTCCTCACTGTTTGTGACAGTCAGTTTTATACATCAACTTGGCTAAACTATAGAACCCAGTTATTGAATCAAACACTAACCTGGGTGTTGCTGAGAAGGTGTTTTGTAGATGTGATGAACACCTATCATCAGATGATTTTAAGCAAGGGAGATTACCCTGGATAACCTGGGTGGGTTCCGTCCAAGAAGCTGGAAGGCTTTCAGAGCAAAATTGAGATTTCCCTGAAGAAGCAAAAATTCCCCCTGTGGACTGCAGCATCAGCTCCTGCTCGAGTTGTTAGCTTGCTCTTCCTGATGGCCTGCCCTATGGATTTTAGACTCACCTAGCCAGTCTCCACAATCACATAAATCTCATTTGATACACACACATATATCCTGCTGGTTCTGTTTCTCTGTTGGAGCACTGACTAATACACGTCTCATGCCTTCTAATCTGACATTCCGCACAAAGGAGGAAGGATGGTAGTAAATACCTAGGCTCACTCTCACTTGCGCTCTCTCTCTCTCCTAATTTACTCTTTTCCAAGGGAGAAGTAGTGGCCGATTTAAATAGTGAGCCTGGTATACATGGTTCATGTTTTACTAGTGTGTGGAGTTACTCTCCCTTGTAATCTGACACAAGACCTGCTTCCTCTTTCAATCCCTGCCCAGGCGTGTACACCTGGGTGGGACTCTGCCATGGTTTGGATATGGTCTGTTTGGCCCCACCAAGTGGCGTGTTGAAGTTTGATCTCCAGTGTTGGAGGTGGGGCCTGGTGGGAGGTGTTTGGGTTATGGGGGCAGATCCCTCATGGATGGCTTGGTGCCATTCTCACAGTGATGTGAGTTCTTGCTCTCGTAGTTCCCACCAGAGCTGATTGTTAAAAAGAGCCTGGCGCCTCCCTCCCACTCTTCCTTCCTCTCTCCCCATGGGGTCTGCACATGCTGGCTTTCCTCACCTTCTGCCACGAAGGGAAGCAGTCTGAAGCCCTCACCAAAAGCAGATGTTGGCGCCATGCTTCTTATACAGCCTGCAGAACCATGAGCCACATAAACCTCCTTTCTTTATAAATTACCCAGCCTCGGGTATTCCTTCATAGCAATACAAATAGACTAAGGCAGATGCACACCTGGGTGGGACCCATAACCTGTCTTTGACAAGCACGCCTCTAATCCTTGCCTGTGGAGCCGTTTGGGTCAGAGGACCAGCCATTCTTTTGACCACATTTAATAGTGGCAGGATTACCCTGCCTCCAAAGCAGAAACTAGGCAATCAGCTTTCTTTTTCACTTCTCATGTGCTCAGGAGAAGAAAGTACTTCTTTCTAGTTCCATTCGTTGTGGTGAGTGAGATGCAGGCCATACTCTTCTCTCTCTTCCAATTCTCTGTCCATCTAAAGGGCAGACGGTTAAGGCAGGTCCCGGGTGGCAAAGCCAAGGCATCTAGACTTAGCAATCAGAGGCCCCAGCAATTGAGAATAATCTGCATCTGCGACAGGCACCCTGAGGTAGGCGGCCACAGGTGGAATTATCACTAAAACGGACTCATTGTTTATTTGGAACCTCAGAATGAATGAGCCAGGGTCTGGTCTGAAGCAGAGATAGGGGTTTCTCATCTGGCATCAGTAGAGTTTTCTTGGGCCATCTAACTTACTGAGGGGTTCATTATCTCACAGAGCCTTCCACAGACACAAGGCCCTGGAAAGAGCAGGGCTCTTAATAGAGCTAAGGAAGATGTGCCTCAAAGGGGTCCAGGGACATTCAAATGTTGGAGAACCTGAATGGAGGAGACTTTTGGAGAGCTGGGCAGGTGAGACACAAGGTTACTTGCTAGGTTTTTGCCTTGGTCCACTGCTATGGTCTAGATGTACCAGGACACCAGGTGGTTAACACAGGATTTTGTGCTGCCTCTTGGGCAACTGAGTTTAGTTAAAGCCTCGGGACTTAAGAAAAAAATTGAGAAATGGAAAAGCTTTGGGAATCATTATTTTTCAGGGACCACTGAGACACAGGTTTTGAGGGGTTCTGTCAGCCACAATGAACTAAAGAAATCCTCAGCTCGTGCAAGCCTGGGGGGAGAAGCACGTGGCAAGCAGAGGCCTTCGCTTCTCTTCCGGATTCTGAAAGAGAAAGTTCTCAGCAGCAGCTCAGGCAAGGAAGCTTTGGCCTTATGTAAGGCTCGGGGAGGAGCATATGGCAGTATGTGGAACCTCACGATGGAAAATTTTTCCAATTGAGTTTAAGTGAACATGTTGTATATTCCAGACAGCTGGCAGAGAGTAACTGGCACACAGGCAAATCCAAAGACAAGATGATTTTTCCCCTTCATACTTTTTTTCTCTGTGCTACTTCCTCCACATAATAACATCACCTCCCTGCTTTGATCCATTGCTGGCTGAAGTGAGAGGGGAACGTTGCTTCTCTTTGTGAAATGCTCTTGCTGTGGGGATCGCATATAAATGGCGTTTGTATGGGTCTGATGCTCCGATCAATCATCTTAGGAGTCAGGGTGACTTTTTGACTCTTTGGGAACCTGGGACACACTAGGGATCTGGGGTTGGATGAATCCATTCTTGGGAGGACGGAGCGGCTGCAGCACCTCCCTGGAAGGTGCAGCAGCCTACAGCGGTTGGGTGAGGCTCCGACTCTCAGAATGGGAAATGGAGGATGAAGGTACTTTAGAATTATGTTTCTTTGGTTGACAAGGGAAAGAGAAAGTCCATTTTGACTTCACTTTTGAGCTGTCATTTCTTCTAGGACTTTGGTAGTGGGAGAAGTCATCTACTGTTCATATTTGGGAATCAACATCGCATTATTTGTATCCATTCCATAATCTCAGATAAGCTATTTTGGCTAATGTGCTTGGGTATAGTTGGAAGTAAGAATTCAGCCTAAAATTCAACTTGGTCCTTTTTCGACCCTTCTACATCCTGCTGGGGTAAAAGCTGGACTGCACAGCTCACCAATGCCAGGAGGCGGCCCTCAGAGTCATATTGGGTGTCCGGCAGAGGCCCAGAAGGAGGAGCAAGTGGTTCTGACATGCTGCAGGCCCCTTCTCTTTGGGGACAGCCTCATCCTTGGCTGACCACAGGCTTGACCTTTAGTCCAAAGGTTTGAGAGCGAACAGAAAGGTGAGGAGAATTCGGGAACATCTGGCCACCTCTCCCTCTGTTTGTGCCTCAGGCTGTCTCACCAGGTGGGGAAGCACTGGCAGGAGAGATCCTCTTTCTTCTCCACTCCCATCTTCATCCACTGCCCTTCCCAGAGGAAGGGGAAGTCATTAGCCTAATTAGCGAGAATTTGAGATACTCATTCCGCCTCCCTGAGCTAGCAAGTGCAGCTACCAGGCTCACACTCCCTCTCCCAGTGTCTGGGCCAAGGGAATGGGGTACCTCAGTGGGTGCTGGGAAATGGTGGGAGACACCCCTGCCCTCTGTAAGGAATGTTCTGTCACTGCCATGGTCTGGCATTGTCAGAGCATGATGATAAGAAAAAGCAGAGGACTTTGGGCCGGTACTGTTATTGCCTCTAATTCTCTACAGAAAATGCACCCCTCATTGTGAGTCAGGACAAATCGTTCCCATGGTGCTTTCCTGGGTACCCTGGGGAAAAGTCCCCTAGTCTGCCCTCCCTTACAACAAATCATTTCCCAAATCTTCCCCCCTCTCTGTATCTCTGTCTCGACTCTCTAGCCACCGCCATCGTCTGTCCTCTCTTCTGGACTTCCAGAAGGCCTCCTCACTGGAATTACTGCTTCCTATCTGTCCACGTCATTCCGTCCTCCTCACAGCAAGTGGAGTGAGATTTCTAAACCTAACTCTTGCCCACCCCTACCTTCCCATCACTCTTAGAACTAACTCAAGCCTCTTTACCCCAGCCCTCGAAGCCCCTGTCCTCCCAACCCTTGTCTACATCCCAAACTCTATGTCCTCTCTGTCCCCTCCCGGTCACTGGGCTTCAGCCACACTGGTTGCCTTAGTCAGCTCAGGCTTCCATAACAAAATACCACAGACTGGGTAGCTAAAAACACAGATGCTTATTTTCTCACAGTTCTGGGGGCTGCAAGTTCAAGATCAAGGTGTTGGCAGGTTGGCAGGATTGGTTTCTCCTAAGGCCTCTCTCCTTGGCTTGCAGACAACTGCCTTCTCACTGTGCCCTTACGTAGTCTTTCCTCTGCATACATACATCCCTGGTGTGTCTTCCTCTTGCTATAAGGACACCAGTTCTGCTGGATTAGGGCTCCACCCTATGACCTCATGTAGCCTTAATTACCACTTTAAAGGCTCTATCTCCAAATATAGTCACATTGAGGGTTAAGGCTTGAACATACGAATTTTGAGGGGACACAATTCAGAGCATTACACTGGTCTTCCTGCCCCAGAACCTTTGCCCATGCTGCACTCTCTGCTTGGAGGACCCATTCAGGGTCTTAGCGTGGCCAGCTCTCTCTTGTCATTCAACATTCATCTCTTTGGAGAAACACTCCGGCCACTGATCTGAGTATCCCCCATTCACTCCCCACCAGGTCACCTGTTTTGATTCCACCGCAGCACTTGTCACCTCCTGCTATACGGATCGCATATCTCTGTGTTTGCTTGTAGCCTGCCTCCCCTCATCAGAATCAGAATTCTGTGAGAGCAGAAGCCTTGTCTGTCATGCCCACTGCTGGTCACTACTATGTTCCTCATTGCATTCCTAGAGGCACATAACAGATGCATAACGAACATTTATTAAATGAATAAAAATAGCTTTCAGAGTTAAGCTGGTAAATTGATTCATAGTGAGGTAAGTCAGACAGTTTTCCAAACTGAAAAATAAACTATAATTGGTGCCGAAAGAAGATCTTCCTCTGATCAAGCGAGCAGAGTGTGTAGCTCGAGGCCAAGTTGCAGGGCATTAGAAAGTTTAAAAACGCTGGCAAAATTCTTGCCAAAGCGCCTTCCAAAACAAGTGAGATGGTTTACACTCAGGAATGCACGCGAATGCTGGGTTCCCACCTTCTCACCAGTGCCATGTGGGATCAAACTCATAAATATTTATCAATTTTATGGGCAAAATGGTATCTTGTTTTAATTTTCATTTTTTTTTTTAGTGATAAGTAAGATTGTGTATCTTTTCATTTGCTTCTTAACCAATTGTATTTTTTCCCTGCCACTCACCTTTTCTTTTACCTAGATTTATATTTTCTTATCCACCTTTTGCTGATTGATTTGTTAGCACATTTTGAACCTAAAATAAAATACCTTTTTTATGAAACTAAAAATATGTGTCTGCATTCTTTAATCTAGGAATTATACTTTCAGGGAGTTAACCCACAGATAGACTTTTCTTAGTGTACAAAAATATATCGGCACAAGGATGTTCTCTGCGGTTTTGTTGCAATAGCCCCCAAATGAAATCCATCTAAGTGTTCATTAATGGGGACAGGTTATATTAATATAAATGTTGCCATAGCCATACATAGAACACAAAACAGCTTAAAAAAAAGATAACAGCAAATCTTCATGTCCAAAACACATTAAGTTAAAAATGAAATCACAGAATAATATTTATAATTTGATTTCATTTGGGTTTTTTAAAAGGGATATTTTCTACACATAGAAAGTGTCTGGAAAAGAAACTGTTTACAGTAGTTAATATAGTAATACAAAAGGAAGCGGGTGAGAGAGGGATTTTACAAAATTCCACTTTAAAAGTAAGTCCTCCTGCCGGGCGTGATAGCTCACGCATGTAATCCTACCACTCTGAGAGGCCAAGGCAGGAGGATTGCTTGAGCTGAGGAGTTCGAGACCAGCCTGAGCAAGAGTGAGATCCTGTCTCTACTAAAAATAGAAAAAAACAGCAAGAGTGCTGATGCTTGCCTATAGTCTCAGCTACTCGGGAGAATCGCTTGAGCCCAGGAGTTTGAGATTGCAGTGAGCTATAATGATGTCACTGCACTCTAGAACCTGTCTCCAAAAAAAAAAAAAAAAAAGTAAGTCCCCCTTAAAGACTCAAAGAGGGTTTTGGTTGTTGTTTTATGTTTTTTTTTTACTGACTTTTTTTTTTTAGAGCTCATAGCAAAATTGAGAGGAAGACAGAGATTTGCCATGTGCCCCCTGCCACCACACAGGCATAGCCTCCTGCGTTACGAACATCCCCCACTGGAGTGGTACATTTGTTACAATTGATGAACTGACATTGACACATCGTAATCACCTGAGTCCATAGTGTATTTTAGGGTTCGGGGCAAATGCACAATGACACGTATCCACTATTACCGTATCAGAGTGTTTTCCTTACCCTAAAAGTCCCGTGTGCTCTACATATTCAGTCCTCCCACACACACACCTCAAACCCCCTGGCAACCACTGATCTTTTTACTGTCTCCATAGTTGTGCCTTTTCCAGAATGTCATGTAGTTGGAATCACTCAGTATTGCTTCATTTCTTAGTACAAGCCTTAGAGAAGCCAGTCTCTTTCTCTCATCCCTCCAGCTCTCTGCAGATACTCAAAGTCGCTGACAGCCGTCCAGAGTTTCCTCCATTACCTATTTCCTTGAAAACCCCAAAGTTTTCTTTAAATTCTCCTAGAATCAATCTTGACTCATCACTAAGTATTAATTTTTGCATCACTCCCCTGCCTTGCCACACATTAAGCCTAGCTGTGAGGGAGAGAGCACAGAGTGCATTAAGGCTCGTCGCTCTGCATACAATATTATGCCACTAAAGGCACATTACAAGAATTCTAACTGCATTCAAGCATTTCCACACAAAGCAATGGCTCACAGTGTGAAAACAGAGTGTGCACAGCCCAGAGACCTTGGAATTCTTGCCAGAGTTGAAGAGGTTTCCACTGGCGCTAGCTATTCTGAAAGTATTTGGCATCGAAGACAACTGCGTTGCCGTAGTCCCCCTCTCTGCATTCCAGGTGTGCATTCCCAGAAAAGTAGGCATTATTGCATCCTTGCCACACTCTTCACACCTGGGGCCTGTGCTCAAGCCGCCAAACCATGTTGGTTCCTAAGAGCAGCTCTACCAACCAGATGCCTCCTCCTTTGGACCAGGCTGGCAGGATGAATGGAGCACCAGCGTGGAATGAAGTGGCCTCTCCTGCTAGAAATTATACCAACGAATGCACTTGAGGGGCAGTCCCTGGGTCTCGCAACGACGAAAGGATAAATGCACACACATTCCAACTGGTTTTTGATTGTTGATGGCAGATCCCTTTTTTCTTTTTCACTTCTGAGGCTTAAAGATGGACAGGAATAGAAAAGTGGACCTGTTGTGACCACCCTGTAACTTTTGGGGCAGGCGTGACTGGGGGCATTGAAATTAGAGCAGCCTTGACTCATCTCCTCAACCCATTTCCAATGCCGTTTTCCACTAGACCTTTCTAGTCTACTGATTGGAGAGCCAGCCACACATCCAGCTGAGGAAGATTAACCTTCCCTGGCCCCCACACCTCTCCCAGATTTCCAGGTAGCCAGGTTAAGACTGCCTTCCCTGGTCCTTCATCACCACGGTCAGGAGGAGAGAGAGGGCCTCCGAATGCTCCTGGTGAGACCCCCATAGCTCGCTTCCCTGCGACGCCCCCAGCCTTCCCCTCGGTGCATACACTGAGAACATCTAGGCAAACCTCACTGTGTCTTCGTCTCTGATGTTTGTCGGTCCCCACGACAAGTCTGCGGCTCCCAATCAACTCTCATCTTCCTGGACTCTTGTTCTCAGCTATCTCTATCTGCTCCCTTTCCTCGCCCACTCTACAACTCATCCCCATACCTGAAACCCTTCCACGCCACCTTCTGGAATCCAAGCCCAGTCATCAGCATCCCCCCAGTTCTTCTCAGAACTTTCCTTTCACTTCTCACTCTAAATGGACAGACCCTCGTCTCAGAAAACTGCAAGCTTTTCCCCAGTGGTCTGAAGTGGTAGCTGCCTCGCAAGGTTCCTGAGACGCCAGACCTGGAGGCAGGGGCAGGAGTCCTTGTTTCATGCTGCCTCGTGACCACCCCCCTTCCCACCACCAGAACGAACAACAGCAGCAGCGAGATCCTCCTCTTCGAGTATCATGTCATTAGTCTTCACCAGTCACTGCTCTAACTCATTGCTGTCACCTACAGAACCACGGGTCACTTCCCTAATTCCCTGAAGATTTTAGCTCCCAACTCACTGCCACTTCAACATCTTTGGTAATTTCCATATCCATATATGTGATCTTCCCAATTTCCTAGACTTTTCGGTTTCTGATTCCCTCTCCTCCAACACACATCCTCCACTCTGTCTCAGCCACTCACTCCAAAGGCCACATCCTAGACTGGTCATTACCAGCAAAGCCATTCGTAACCACAACTTCAAGCATTCTGTCTCTCTGGCTCACTCTCACTAACACCCCAACTCTAAGAAACTTTAATTCCACTAGAGGGTATTGGGCATTAATTATATAATCTTTTCATGGTCCCTCAGTTTCCATCCCTACCTAGTATAGACTGATTGTCCATCATATCACACCCTTGCATATATTATTAACAATCTTGTTTCATTGTTCTGACCTGGAAAAACCCCAGGCCAGGTTAAACCAACTTGGTTTACTCTGTGCACCAACAGAGATGGTCATGTCTGGAGAAAGCCTCAAAATCTTGCTAAGTGATCTCATTTAAAATCATGACCACTATCCTCAAAACGCCCCTGAGTTCTGCCCATCAATCACACAACATTTCTATAATCCAGTCACTCTCCTGTCAACTTAAACTGGTGGTTCTCAAACTTGAGACCACCACAGAAGCATCCAGAGCTGTGGTCCCCAACCCCCGGGCCACAGCCTGGTACCAGTCTGTAGCCTGTTAGGAGCCGAGTGGCACATCATGCCTGAGCTTCCACAACCCCCCACCTCCCCACACCAGGTCTGTGGAAAAATTGTCTTCCATGAAACTTAGGATCTGGGCCACACAGCAGGAGGTGAGCTGCAGGCTAGCAAGCAAAGCTTCTTCTGTATTTACAGCTGTCATCTGTATTGACAGCTGCTGCAGATGCTCCCCATTGCTCTCATCACTGCCTGAGCTCCGCCTCTGCCCCAAATTGTCTTCCATGAAACTGGTCCCTGGTGCCAAAAAGGTTGGAGATCGCTGATCCTGAGGACATGTGAATGCTCAGATTGCTGGGCCCTGACCCCCAAAGTCTCTGAACCCCTTGACTTGGGGTGGAGCCTAAGAAACTGTATTTCTGGCAAGTTCCAAGGTAATGCTAATCCTGCTGGTCTGACCACAGTTTGAGAACCACTACCCTAGATGATTATTTCATGACTTTTTCTTTATCCTCAAACCTCCAACACATATTCTGTATCCTTACTTTCAGCAGATGACGTAACTCACACATTCACGCGCCCACACACACAATTAGAAGAGAGCGGCCAAAGCTCCTGACACCAAACATCCTTTCTTACTGGGGGTAGTGTCCCTGTGCTCTTCCTTCCCCCCGTCACCACAGGAGAACCGTTTAGGCTCCTCCCTAAAGCCCACCCTCCACGTGTATACCAGACTCCATCTCCCTTCTCTTGCTCAAACCTGACTCCTGAAATTTCTGCCCTTCATCCTTCTCCCTACACCAAGAATTTCTCCATCTCTACTGTGTCATCCCCTCAGTATCAAGCATCTTGGAGAGACTCCCTGCCACTAACCCACATTTCCCTCTATACCCCTTTTAGAGCAACATTCCATGAAATTTGCTCCAGTTTTGTTCAAATTTCACCAGGCACACTCCTACCTCACGGCCTCTCACTTGCTGTTATCTCTATCCCTGAAGATTCTACAACTTGATCACCTACTGATCCACTGATTTGATTGTCCCCTTCAAGGCCTTAATCAAACATCATTTTCTCAATGACACTTTCCCTAACCAATCCATTAAAAATTGCAACATCTGTTCCCAGCAGCCAGCAGTTCCCCCCTCATCCTGACTGACTACCAGTCCCCACTCCTCTTCTCTCCTATGCTACCCGGGGTCTGAACTGCAATCTTAGTCGATTCAGGTAATAAGTGACATTAAGCAAAACTAACATCTTTCAGACCAGTCTACTGATAACTGTCTTTGGCCACACCTAAATTGTTTAAGGCCTTCCTAAACAAAATATGTTTCAGATATTTTTTCATCCTCTTTGTTTCCACATTTTGTGATGAGTTTGGAGACCAACTGGACACTTCACGGCTTTGTCCTGGGTGTTATTCAAATGGCATTGGATTTTGGAGACTGGTAGATTTCTCCTGAGGCCACTTCAAATGTAGTTTAATTCTTAATATTCTGTGTGGCTATGGTTAATTTAGAACCTGGATCTATGAGACCTACCTCATCTTCCTTTCCATCCACTCATCCATCTCTATATTAAATCCTGCCTGGATAACTCAAGTAGGAAGGAAAAAAAAAAAAAAAATACTGGCATGTCCCTGTCCTAAAAGAATCACCATGTCAGTGGTGTAGAGAAATCCCTGTGTCATTCAAGAGGTGCTCAAGTGCTCTTAAGAAATCCAGCCTCGGCTTCAAGCAAGATCCCTGGTACATCATATCACCTGTGAAACAGTGAACCAGAGGGGGATGAATTTAGCTGAATCCGGCAGAAAACATGTGATGTGTAGTGCCTCGGAAAGAAAATAATCAGTCAAAGTGACAAGACTGATGGATCAACCTTAAGATTGAAGGACACACAATTTCTCTTCTGCACAGTGCCCAGATAAAGGAGAGGTCATACCAAAAACTCCAGTAATTAAAGAAGGGAAATATGACAAATCAAAATATTTGTGAAATTTCTCTCTCACTAAAACATCACTGCTTGGGCTTCTGGGGAAAGCTCAGTAATATTGGTCTTAGTACTCAGTAACATGAAAAATGAAATCTCTGTTTAAGGATTAAAAGTAGGTGCATATTACGTATCCTGGTTTCTCTACTTGAGGGATCTAAAAAAACAGCAAATAAATAAATAAATAAAGACCCACTGAGGCTTAAATGCAGCAAGTGCCTCAGGCAGAAAGATCAGGCTCGGTTAAGTCATTACACAGTCCATCATTTGTGCGTCACGTCATCGAAGGTGTCAGGGAGAAAAAGCAATGTGTCTCTTCCTGGCCAAGGTGACAGAAATCGGTGTTTAGGACTGAAATGATGAACCCTTCAGATTAGAAGAATTCATATCAGAGCATTTTGACCTTTCAGTTCTCTTGTGTTAAAATAAAATAAACAAAATAAAAACACAACATTAAAAAAAAGGAGAAGAAGGAAAAGAAAAAAAAAATTGCCATGGCAATTTGCTTAGGAAGACAAAATTTCCCCCTCTGGCAAGGTTTGGGAATATTCTATAGCAGGAGTTCCCCACTTGTCAGGGAAATGTATTTTTCCAATCCCTTTCTCTCGGGGAGCACACATTTCCCCAGCAGATATGAGAATGACCTGATTCTCCCAAGGTAACAAACTCTCAACTTAGGCTCTGTTGCAGTCACTTGCAGAAAATTTCCTGTTCCATTATTGCACCAAATGAGCTCTGGGCTAATCAGAGCCTCTTGGGACAGTATAAAAAACAAAAAGCACCCATCCCCTAAAGCGAGGCTCTGAGCTGCTTTGAACTGCATTTACAGCCTTAATATAGCCCAAGAGATTTCGCAATCCACATGGGAAGCCAAACTCTTCTTTTAATGGAATATTTACTGGGTTTATCACGGAGAAACGGAGAACAATTTTTGATGAGCATATTCTTCTCTTTATTGTATTCATTAGAAGTGCCAACAAAAGGTTTTCAAAGTAATTTTTTTTATTGTTGTTCAGGATAAAACATATAATTTTCATCATGAGCAAGATGACCATAAATAGAATACAATTTTTGCCTGATGCTGCCCAGGTGTTTGGTAAAGAGAAGGGAAATGTGTATCAAATGCCTCCTCCCGCATCTTAACAAACCGATGCATCCTTACCTTGCCAGCCAACACTTGGTACGTGCCCTCCCCATTCTGCAGCTTAGTGAAGGACTGTGTGAGGCCAAATAAAATGACACAAGCAAAGAAACCGAAATCTCAAGGCAAGTGACTAGTGAAAAACACACTCGGGAGCTGCTGCTGCCGGCCCTTGGAGCCTGGAGAAGGCAGAGGGTTGCAGCCGAGCAGTCCTGGCCTCCGACAGACAGGAACTCAACTCACCCGTAAGAGGGAAGGGAGGTCTTAAAACTCCACCTGTTCTTTTACCTGATGATTGGTGGGTCTTTAACCCTCACCTCTCACTGAGAAAAAGTAGAAGACTCATCATTTTATCCCAGGCAGAGATTCTCACCGTCTTTCGTGCTGAGGAGAAGGGTGCCGGGACAGCACTGTGCTTCCCTCTGCTTCCAACTGCCACCTCTTCTCCCAAGGGGTAAGAAAGCTGCTATCACTTCCATGCTAATAATAGAAAATTTAGCACAACTGTCTTCCAATCTTTCAAACCACTTCAATATTTTGAAAAACAAAAAAGAAAACCCCCTTGGCTCCAGGGGGAAAAAAAAAGAAAAATTAGATTACAGTTGATCAGATCTCGAAGCAATTGTCTAACAGCCCTGTGCGGCAAGTAAGGGTGCTTTCTTTTCCCCTGTAATTAAAAGAGAATTTTTTTGCTCTCTCACTTTTGTCCTATCGATTATGAGAAAACTGAGGCACCCATATTACGCTCAACAAATCTTTCTGCATTTCCTGCCTATCCCATCAGGTTGTTATTTATTTCTTCCCTAGACATCAACTCTCACCTAGTGGATGCTATTATAAAAAAGAAGTTTGATTTATATAAACATTAATGCAATACCTAAGGAATTCGCTGAAAAAAAGATCTAAATTTTTAGTGCATCTATGTTTCACGTTCCAAATGAGTACACCTCACAGGGTCACACAAATTCTTTGTCCCCCAATATTAGAATACAAGATTATATAAAATATAAAAATATTATAAAAATATAATCATGCCATCATTTAGAACTTATCTAATAGTTTTCCTCTTAAGAACTTAACATATCTGTAAATAGATGACCTTATTTCCTCTTCGTTACAGTCTTGCAAGTCAGAAGAACTATAATGTACTAATATTCCTACATCATAAGGGAAAAAGAGGAGTCTGGAAACTCATGCAGCTTACACACATAGAATGAAACTGGAGCACCAAAGTTAAAACATTGCATGAGAAATTCACAGAAGTAAGGCTACCAGTCATTCATGGAATTCACATTTGTAATGACCCCCATGTAAGGCTGAAATCTAAAACCTCTAAAGTGCTCTCAGTCCTCCAGAACAGAACATTTGCTGAAAGCAACTGGATTTTCTGACCCAAAGAAGGACGGACTGAACCAACTGAATTAGAATTCAGCATGATCCTATTAGCTGGCCTTCGTGCCCTTTGGTTGTCCTGAGACGTGGGGCTGACTTAAGAACTCCACCCTCGCTGGCAGGATGGGGTGTGGAGGGATTGAAGAATGATTAAGCTCTAAGGGTGAAACAAAAGTGTTGAATGTTCACATTTCCTTTCTTTGCCTTTTCAAATGTTATTGTAAATGAATTAAGTCAGAGTAAAGCATTAATGAACTAAAACGAGGTTTTTTGGTTTTTGTTTTTTTCCTACTATAAGAGACAGCCAGACAGCTTTACCCTGGCTAGATGTGATTTTCCAACCCAGGGTTTAAGAAGCAATGCAGGTATGCAGTCATTTACTTTCAGCCTGCAAGTCCTTTTGATAAAAGAAGCCCTTTGCAAGAAGCATTTCTCTACTGTCCTTATAAATCAAATAAATAAAAATAAAAATTTCTGCCAAGCCATATGCTTCTGTTCCTATCCTTCAATTGGCCTAAAATAAAAAAGATTACCCTTCTCTGTTCTTTTTTCCTATCCCTTTACTTGGGGGAGGGGGGCGTGTGTGGGGGGATACAAAGAGCTAGAGAAAGAGAAAGAGAGAGAGAAATCAAACAACTGTCTAAACAAATCAATCCAACATTTCCAAGGGCTTTTGACCTGCAGCAATGTCAATCTCGCCTTTTTTTCCCCTTTCTTTCTTTGAATCAACATAACCTATGATTCTGATCACTCCAATATGTCAGTGCCTGCTGAGGGCACATTTTATTGTTCATAAAGCCCCAGACGATAATGAAAAATAAGCAAGAAAACGATAAATTCATCAAAGTTGTGAGAATATTCGAGGAAAAAAGGAATTTCCCGAGGTAACTGTCCTTGACCCGGCTCTTTAATCGAGTGAAATTTCATCACTTTATCTAATATCATGCTTCATGCTTCAGGCTCCCAGCAATTCTATTTTAGTGTGGTCTAATGGGCAGCTGACACATCCACTCAGCACCAGACTGCATAATATGTGCCGACGTACTGTGTGGCGAGCCGCCTTGCAAGGGCTGTTTACTTGAGCCTTGCCAGGAAAAAAAAATGTCATCGTGAAAAGGTTCTTCATGATTTTGGGCTCAGCTTTCTGGGCCTGGGTGGACTTCACATTTTAAGAGGTCTGGAAGCTTCCGGCAGTGGCTGATTTGGGTGGCTGTGCGTATGTGACTCTAGGTGAGAGGTTGGGAAAGCCCCGGTTATGGTTGTCTGAAACCCGAATCGAGATGGCGTAATGAAGAGTGTCATTCTAACGGCTTTGCAGGCTGCTCTTCTCAGAACCTCTGATTCAATTTGATATTCTGAGGTTAACGTACTGTGTTGGGCCTGAAAATAGGAACGCACACCAAAAGCTTTTATACTTATTCAGTTCAGTAAGCATGGCAAACTCATCAACAGCTATTTGTACACCGTAGGCATGGGGGGCTTGCTTTGATGTTCTGATTTATGCTGGCTATTTTCCCCTCGGTATTACTTTGGAGTTGAAATGCACTTTTAAAAAAATAAGCTTTTGACATAATAGCTGAAGATATTATCACAAACGAAGAAACACACACACACACACACACACACACACACACACAAATATAGAAATGCCACAATCTTTGACTCTAAATTTCCAACACAGACAAACTTCACGTTTTCTAAAATTGTAATGGAGAATAAAGAGACATGATAACTATATGAAATATGGGACCCCCGGACTGAATTCAGTGCTGGAGAATGAAAAATGCTATCAAGGATATTATCAGGACAAGTGACAGAACATGGGCTGTGGGTTGGAGAAAAGGATTATATCAATGTTAAGTTTCCTGAATTTAAAAACTGGCTGTGGTTATGTAAGAGAATGTGTTTTCTTAGACAATTCACAGCACATTAAAGGTATTAAGAGGTATAGAGGCATGATGCATACAAATCACTTTCAAAGGGTTCAGAAAAATTTAATTAGAGAAAGGGAATGATAAAGGATATGTTGCAAAGTGTTAAGCATTAGTGAATCATCACAGCAATGCAAAGTAATTCTTGTCTAGAGGCAGTAAATAAATTCTGTCAAGTGGAGGTTCAGTCGTCGTCCCCCCACTACTGTGAAACAAGCCAGCTCTGCATCCACTTGCAAATCTAGTTCAAATTCCTGATCTATAAATGAACCTTGGAACCAGTTATAATATTAAGAAGTTGAAATCTTTAGCACGTGTTCCTTCAAAACCAAATTGGCAAATCTGGACCAAGCCTGTACAGGAGCTCCCTTAACCAGGCTTATGACATTTCTTTCAAGTCTGAAATTATTGAAAAATAAAAAAAAATTCTGAAATTACTATAGACAGCAAACAACAGTGGTGGGGACGGGCATGAGAATGAACACCTGCCGTGCATGCACATGCTAAACAGAAATTTTCCTTACAGGAGACAGTGTGCTTAAGCCACAATCGCAGCAACAATGAGGTTAAGCAGGCCGCTGTTATTCTACCATGACGCTGATCACGATAGAGCACCCTGATCTGTGGCCTCAATGGAACCCTGAGATGCCTATTTATTAATAGATCCCCTGTGTGCTATGCCTTGCTTCGCCTCACATCCTTTATATTTTAGGAACTGGAGTACAGCAGCTTCACATTTCCCAGAAAGATTAAATTTAATCTCAAATGGAGTAAGATATTTCTATCTTGTGGGAGCTGAGAAGCCACACTGGGACTGGCCCATTTGTCCATCTATGGCGGAGGAGCCTTGTGTCAGGAAACACTGGTAGCTGCAGTTGGGGGCACAGGGACAGAGCAGCAGGGACATCAGTCCGTCAGAGGCTAAAAGCAGGGCATTTCATCAGTGGTCTTTTAAATGCCAACATTCATGCCACAAACATTTTCCACTTTAAATAGGAGTAATTTAGTACCCATCAAATAAATGTTCCCTCCCCAGTGATTTCCAGCTTTGCTTTGCCTTGAAAGCAATTAGCACCAGTAGCAGTATAATAACAGCCAGTGATAATAGCCCTTATAGTTTATAGAGCCCTTACAATGTGCCATACACTCTGTACACAATATATCATCCCCTTTAATCTTCACAGTTCTCTCAACCAGATATTATTAGCTCCATTTTACAGATTAGTAAATTGTGCGTGGTTCATGTAGGCTAAGTGATTTGTCCAAGAACACCCAGAGCTAGGTAGTGGCAGAGTTAGATTTCACATTAGATTAAGTCTGGTTCCAAATCCAGAATGCTTAACCTCTACACTAAACAACCTGTAGAACACAGACTTAATGAAAACAAGCTTAGAAATGGCTTTATTAAAAGCTCATTGAAAGAAACAATACACATTAGGGTCTCGCAATATGACACTGTTCATGTCATGGCCACAAGTAATCGATTGTTTTATTTAAACTAGTTATTTCATTGGCATGATGCTACAATCAAATATGTAGACTATTTAGAGCGAAGAATGCAAACTAGGGTTATTTTCTTAGATTATCTAAAGTTACTAAGAAAAGGAAAGAAAGAAGGAACTATTCTTTACTTTTCCGTTTTAAATATTTTAAAACTCTACTTGGCAAGACCCCGTACTTTCTAAGACTATAAAACAAAACCTACTGCCAAATTATAAGAAATTTAAAAATACAAGCTTTAAGTGTTGTGGTTTTAGCAATGGTAATAAACTACATCAAAATTTTTCTACTAAAAGCAATATGCTTTCTAAAGAGGAAAATTTTAATTTATTATGGTTTTTGCTGGTCAAATCATAGCTAGAAGTATTTGGGGTCTGATATTTTAAATAAATTGATTGTATCTTAAAATTAATCCTATCCACTATTTCTGTGAACCCCAGTTTCCCTTAATCACTGGAAAGTATCAAGTCTCATTAATGAGGCTTCAGAAAGGTCTGAAAGAACATTAGTACAATAAAATGGAAACTTTGGGTGATACTTAATTTGTCATCTGCACAATAGGTTCTTCATTCAGCTTCCATTTATTGAATTCAGCTAACGTGTATTACATGTGTGTGGATACTTGCCCTCAAGAAGCCTATGAGTAAAGGGTAAGATACAAATGGACAGCTAGCTATGACAGAGGGCAAATGAAAGTACTCCATAGAGAACGCAACTAATACAAATTACTTTCCTTTGGAGACTGTTTCTCACTCTACATGATTCTTCTGGCTCCTGCCCACTGTGTAGCCCCATCTCCTTCATCCTAGTGACGAGCTTATAACCCAGACTGGCCAATCAGAGAACCCGAACTTTCCAGAACTAACCATAGGACCCAAGGTGGACACATACCATGAACCCCAACAATCCAAGTCCTATGGTGGGTGGACACAAGTGTTGTCAAAGGATTTCTCTCCTTCTGAGACTGAGAGCTAAAAATACCAGGTTTAATCTGGGGCTTCTGAGAACCACTTCCCTATCACGTATGAGTGTAGGGTCTGCTTAAGACTGCAATCAACGTGAAGAAAATCAGAGCCAAGAAATGTAAAGAGGGATAGAACCCTGAGAACATTAGCCGGGCACTGAATTCAGCCAGCTCAATGACTAGATTTTCAGTTACATGAGCCAATAAATACTTCTGTTATTTACTCTAATTTGTTTCTTTCATTGAAAACTAAATTGCCTCTCTAACATCAGGATGATCCCTGAAGGGAGAGGCTGATTGAAGGGTAGACCTTTTCCCATCTCTAATATATAATATTAGAGATTAATTTACTCCATGCAGAGAATAGCTGGGGAATACGCTCAAGGTTTCATGAGCGGAGTGGTATTGGAGTTGGGATTCCCAAAACTGGATAAGCAGATCAAGGACATTCAGGAGGAGGAATTAGCACGAACGAAGACAGAGAAACGTGAAAGCATCCGATGCATTTGCACGCTTCACTGGTACAGAAATATACTGGCATAGTGGGATGAAGGAAAAGTGAAGCCTGGGAAGGTATCTGGGAGGCAGATGATGAAAGATCTTGAATGTTTGCCAGGTGGTCCACACTTTATTATGTAAGCAAATGAAAACCACTGAAGGCTTTGGAAGAAAAAAAATTCCCAATTTATCCTATCTCTTTGGAAAATAATCCTGCTAACATCCTAACGAAATAATCAAATTAGGAAAGATCGAGACAGAGGCAACCCAGGACCTTGTGACAGGCTCGGCGAGAGGTGTTAAGGACATAAACAAAGAAAGTGCCTAGAGGAATGGATAAAAGAGGATGTAGTCAAGAGACATTTCAGGAATAAAATTAATAGGGCAAGGTGACTATTGTTAACCCTTTTGAATAGTAATATCCGCCAATAGGGAATTTAAAATAAGAAATTGTGATCTGATACAGTTTTGATGAAACAGTTTCCTATGGTTCAAAACACGGTCTTTCAGGCAAAGTGGAACTAACCTTTGAGAAATGCTTAGAAATGATCCAACACAGGCAGATGTACTACGCTCACTCTAGTATCAGGAAGTGAAAGAATTTTACTTCTAAGTTTTGACTTTATAACACATTTTAAACTGCAGACAAATGAGCTGGCATAATGATAGAGTCACAAAATGAATTGCAAGTTGAATGTTAAATGATGCTTGCTTCCTTTGGGTTTTCATGTGGTTGGGCTTAATCTCAGGACAGCAACCAAATGTGGATACAGACTGTCTTCATTTCCTTCCTTCCTCTCTTCTCTTTTCGTCCTTGCTTTTTCTTTTTCTTTCCTTTTTTTTCTTTCTCAGTCTTTACTTTCCCTCCACCATTATAATCAAATTTTTAGCTAGATTTAGACAGAAAACTTTCTTTTCGTAGTGGAAATAAATCACTGCGCTATTTTAAAATGGCAATAGAAAAATTAGAAAAGCTTTCTGTGGCTTTAGGAGTGGGTGAACTTTTACATTTTAATGTAACAAATATTTATTGAGCACTTACCATGTGGCAGGCACAGTGCTGACTGCAGCCTTTGTCTCCAAAGATGCAGTCCCCAGATCTTCACGTGGAGAGCTGGGACTCTTCAAATTTAATAATTAGAAATTTTCTCTTTCAGTAAGATTAGACTTCTAATCTTATGAAATTTTACGATGATTTCCTTTCCTGGATTGATTATAGAATCATTTTAATTCAAATAGGGAGTGTGGGGACATCCCACAAATTTCCATAATCATTTTCCTAAAGGGATATAAATGTTGATTTCAAGTTGCAACCCCTCCATAGCAGGTTTTAATTTTCAGGTGGACAGTCATCATTAATCATTCATATTTAGTTAGGTATTGAACTTAACAACAAACTGTAGTATTCGGTGCTGAGTGTGAAATAATATATGGTCATGGCAGGGGAGGAACAGCAAGTGGTGACTACAGGATGATAATCTTCGAAGATGAAGGGAAGGCGAAAGGAAAACAAGGTGTCAATGACAGAAATCAGTCAGCAACCATCATCCATCATCCAGAGAGTACCCCACAGATATTTTTCTGACTGTACCCAAATTGAATACCATTAAAAAAAATCAGAATTAGATTTTTCTTAATTTATAGCATCTTTTCAAGTAAATACCCTGGACTATTATTATTACTCTAGGTAATAATCTGGAAGCTTAAACTATGCATGCACAGATAATGTTTTAATCATCTTCAAAATACAAAGAGGAGAGAAAATGAATTCCTGTGACCATCTCCAAATCCTCCACACACAAAGAAAGTAGGAAGCTGGATACAAGGGAAAGAAAAATCTCATTTTACAACTTAAAGTTCAAGTCTAAAGGCCAAGGGTGAAAAACGACATTTTTAAAGAGACCTAAGTCTTAGAAACCAGTTCTGAGGAACTTGAACATGGTTGTCTTACATATAAAGTTGAACTCATTAAGCTGTCCCAGATTAACAAACAAGTTAAAACTATTAAAAACAGGCTCCAATAAAATATAAATTCTAAACTCCGATATCACATAGACCAACGCATTGATCAAAAAATAAAAGATATATTTCACTCAATCAAGGATTCCTGAGTTTTCAGATCTTAAAGAAGAGTATGTCCTTTTAATTCCCTTTTTAAGCCTGAGAACCAACTAAAAATCTAACAAAAGGAAGAAGAAAAGATAAATCTGTAAAATATATTAAGCCTTCGCTTTCATTAACAAAATAAACATCAAATGAATGTGCTTTTACCACACCTGCTTAACCTTGAAGACTCAGTACTTTGTTCACTTCTTCTGGAAATTTTAAATGGCAAAAACATTCCTCGTTTCATTTGCAGTCTGAATGAGTAATTTCAATGATAACAGTGACATTTGAAATATTTGTGGTTTTGTGCAGCATTTCCTCTGCGAATAATAAATAAGACAAAAATATTGAATAATGCAAAAAGGACCCTCCTTAAGAACCGTAGAGGAAAACAAGATTCAGTGAAAAAGTCATTTGTTTTGGCAGTGTGGACTCATTCACAGTGGAACTCATATTACCCAGATTCTCTTCTTGGACAATTAATTCATTAATAATAAACATAATTAAACATCAATAAATTGGCATCTAGGTCTCTATTTTTGAGCTAATAACATTTGCCCAGCAATGGTAAAATTCAGGGTTTTCTTTTTTATTTTGTAATTTAGACTTATATATTTCTATATGTTCACAGAACACAAAATGATTATCAAATAGCTTTGTAAATCTATATCTTTTATTGTCTCCTCTGTCAACCAGCATTTGAGCATGAGAGTTGGGGAGTGGTGTGTGATGTTCTAATGAAAAGGATTTTCAGTTAAACTGAATCTAAATCCACTCGTGTTGTTTGTAGGCGTATGTTTAAGGTGTGTACATATTAGCTGATCTTTCGAAGTGTATATTTTTAGATGGAAAGCATTTCTACTAACTACAAATCCTTTACAAACTAACCAGACCACCAACCACAATGTCAAAACACTTTAAAAGACACGTCACAAAAACACCAAGCTAAAGTTGTCTTCTTTACTTCTAGCAAAATGAAATAAACAAAGAAAATGAAAATTTCCCGGAAGCCAACACATAGGCAGAAAGCAAAAGACTTCAGAAATCCAAGAGGAATGTCACACATTTTAAAAATAATATTGGACTTTAAATTAAAGCTCTAACTAAAGGTGATTCTAACAATCAATGTATTCTGCTTAAGGGCAAGAGGGAGAATCCCAACATAGTTCTAAGCACACTGTAGGCACTCAATAAATCATTGTTGATTGCTAGAAAAGCAGAGACAAAAATCGTGTTTTTCTGAAACAGAGACTGAATCAAGGTTCTCTCTCTGTGTGATGTGGATGTTCCAGGGAGTGTAACATTAAAAGGGAAAGGAAGGAAGGAGGAGGCACCTGTAGAGGGCAGTGAACAAGAGACTTCAGAATTAGCAAAGACAAAGACAAGATCAATTTCTTATTTCTCCAGCACCACCCCCAAAAAACAGAGGGACTAGCTTTTTAAAATTATAAAGTACATATGAATTCGAGATAAAATCATGGGACACCATGATTTTAATAAAGGAATTGATCTAGAAGCACTCTAGAGAGAGCCGTAGTGTGCCCAAAAGACATCAGTCAATGGATTCTCGCTATACTGTTCTTTAATTTTTAGGGGGAAAAAAAAACTGATGGTATTTTCTCTATTTTCTCTAAGATAGGGAGAAAAATCTGGGCAGGACCTAAGACGTTCCTAATGAACTGGTCCTCATTGCTCCAGAAAGTTGATGGATAAGAAAGGGATTGCTTCCAGTTTCGAGGAATTATTGAGTCATTCAATTCCTTCACCTCTCCAGATCCTTCTCAATATCCAAAAGTAAATAAAATGCGGATTCAGTGGGACCATCTGGGAACTCTCCCACTGTTCCTTTAATCTCCAGCTGAATGGCACCATACAGGGTCCAGATAAATATTATTGCTCCGTGTCTATGCTCTGACTATATGCACAGAGGGTGTAACCCTAAGGATACTAAAGAACAGAAAAGCTAAATAATTACTGTTCCAGACAACACAGAAGATTACAAGTGGCATGTCCACAAAAATCAAGGACATTTTTTTTCCATCTGCAGTGTTCAAGCAAGTAGACAATCCACACATATTCACTGGACCCTATCCACAGTAACCAGTGCTTCTCTGTCTTAAAGTGTTACCATTAAAACGGAATTATCCTACTTAGGAACGAGGGCTGTGTGTATTTAACTTGAAAACAAGATATGACAAGGTGGCCATCTGTTTTCTCTTTCCCACTTAATTACAAAAGGAATGGTACTTGAAGCCAACCAAAATACCCAGGGAGGAATTGGGATTATGACGTATTCATTTTCTCTGCAAACTGCAAACCTAACACTTGCTCATACGGCCACAGAGAAGAGCAGAGAATTAGCAGCACAGCAACTGGTCCTCCCCGACAGCCCCTGGGCCTGAAGTTAGTCAACCTGGAAACAGTGATGTCACCCAGTGTGAGCACACTGAAGGGGACTCAAACCATTGGCAAAGGCTTCCCCTGGGAGGGACAAATGCTTCATTAGGTAACGTCTTATTTTGCCAGCTTGCAAGGAATCACCTCCACCCAACATCTGAGTTTCTATCAGTAGCGTTTGTTTTGTGTTTGTTTGTTTTTAAATAAAATATGCTTGAATCCAAGCATGTAGAAATAGCTCCTTATAGTAGAAAACACAAGAGACTGGAAGTCAGAAGATATAGGTACCAGTTCCAAGTAAGTCACTCCTTAGCCATGTGACCCTAAGCAAGTTATACAACCTCTCTGAGTCTGAATTTCTTCATCTGTAAAATGGAAATACAAATACCAATTCTGCTTACCTTATGGATGTCTGGAAAAGTTTTATAAGATAATTGGAAACTGGTAGGTAAAATATAAAGTATTTTGCAAATGTAAAGTATTAAAAACACCACCAGCAAAAATAAGGTCACGGCAGATCTAAGAAGAATCCTGCGGGGAACATCTCTACATCATGAGTAAATACCCCCTGCAATGTTAAGATAATTTTTCTAGCTGTCCCTTTTTGTTTAAGCAGAGATCTGCTGACCAGCTTCCAAAAGGCCATGAAAATAGTCAAATTGTCCCAGAGAAGTAATTACTTCAGAATATTTGCACTTGTGTAGACATGACTTTCTGCAAGAGCAAAAAGTGAACTCTGTGTCCCTTAACTCTTTGCTATTTTCCTGAGAATATAGTGACCTTCATTCTAGTGCTGTACTATCCTGCATGGGCGTCACCAGCCACATATGCCTATTTACAATTAAATTAATTAAAATTAAATAGAATTAAAAGTTTAGTTGCTCAGTCACACTGACTTCATTTCAAGTACTCAACAGGTAGCTAGTGTTACCATAGTGGACAGCACAGAGGGAGAACATTTTCATCCTAGAATGTTCTATTGGACAGTGCAGTTAGACTTTACTGGGATGAAATGGGGGAAGGAAAGATAATATATGCTTTCAAATTCAAGTTTTGACTCAATTCTGTCTGTTACTTGGATGAATGACTTAAACTCCCTAAGACTCAGTTTTCTTCATCAGTAAAATGGGGACAATAACAGTATCACTTCACTGAGTGATTCATATGAAGATTAAGTGAAATAACATAAGTATCTAGCATATCGTATACACTCAATAAATGTTATTTATTACTGCAGTTCATCAAGTCTAAGCTGTAGAACTTTTCACATTTTAACATATCTCAAATTCATATGTAATTTATAATCAGTGCCAAAAGAAACTTGGCAGAGGAGGGAATTGTGACTTAGATGTCAGTGCTTGCACATGTGCAAATTTAGCATGTGTGTAGAAGGTTAGAGATTCATCTGAGTCTCACCTAAGCTGAGATATAAGCCTTGTTAGCATGGCATGTAGCTGAACCTTATTTTAAATTTGGATCTTAATTGTTATTTAAAATGTCTTCAAACAGAACATATTAAAATTTAACAGAGAAACAAACGATTATTGTCTTTGTAGAATATTATCGTGCTCTACGCAACACAAAGGCAGTAGAAATTGCCAAATCTCTTAGAATGGGCATGTGCTTCTCCAAACCATGAAGGTTCAATGATATCTAGTCTTGACTCTCAAAGGACTGTCACTCTGATACCATCCATCAGAAATCCCCAGCTGACTCCAAACCACTGTTTAATGTCCATCAATATGTAATTCAATTAAGAGGGGAAAATGTAATGATGATTTTAACCACATGGGAACTTTTCAGAAGCCTAAAATGCTGTAATATACCTTGAAATTAGTCTTTTGTTCTTGAACGTGCTAAAGAGGAACAGATTATAAAATTCAGGGTACAAGGAGCAGTGGGGAAGTCAGCATGGAACAACAGATAGTGTCCAAATAGACTCAGGAGAACACTGGACGTTAGACACAAAACAGCTTCAGCTCGAACCAAACTTATCAGGAAAAAAGTTGTGTGGTTTTATAAATGCTTTTTTCTCCTGAAAAGCTGTTATTAAGTTCATGATGTATCTAGCAATTTATGGTGTCTGGTATCAAGGAAATATGGGATTATCAACAAGAAGAACCACGATGAGAGAAGAAAGAGATAAATGCCCAAATCTGATCTTAGCTCTAGAGGATAAAGTTTAAGTTTTTTCTTTTTTCTAGTTTTGTTGTTATTAATATATTTCATCAAATCTGATAATACTTCGTTGAAAAGTATACAATTATTTTAGTAACCACAAAGGAAATAAAACAGCCCTGCTAATTAAACTGACAAAATGCCTTCTTATCATTCAGATTTTTAATTTTATACTTAGTGAAACAATTTCTTAAAACTTATTTTTACAAACTCCTGTGCATCCACAAAAAGGAAAATGTCAGCTGAAATGTCATTGGTTAAAGTACTACAGAAAATTCTTCACATGAAGAGCCCAAAAGCCTTTCCAAGCTTATCAGGAGAACGTTGTACCTGAGTTACCTGGAAAAAAATTAACAAGGATGGGAGAAGATCCCTCATGAGTTAGCATCAAACAGTTCCACAGTCAGGGTGGATGGGGTGCTCCCCAAGCAGGAAGAAGGCAAATTCGATCCATGAAAAGACTGAGGGTCTCCACAGTCAAAAAATATAGTTCACCCCACTCCGCAAGCCTGGGGACAGCCATACTTCTCTCACAGACGTCATCCCACGATCTGGTATATCAGTGTTCTGACATGATACTTTTACAAAAATATTATTTACTGAGTTTTGTGGGGACTTTTTTTCTGATTTTGAAAGGTGTTCTTGTTCATTATAAAGAATTGAGGAAAACAATAATAAAATATAAATAAAAATTAAGTGCCTTAGAATCTCATCATTGGCAACAATTTGACTTATTCCCTTCCAATTTTTTCCATGCATTAATTAGGTTAATGTTGATTATGCAGTGTTGTTTGTTATAGTTTTCACTTACTATTTCCCAAAGCCAATAAATATTTTGAAAAAAAAAAAAAAGAAATAAGAAAAAATCCAGCAGAAATCACTTTTATACTTAAAGTCATTGATTTTTGTGTTTTTCTATAATATTTTATTGAAAGATAATGTTAATATATATCTTGAATATAACTCGAAAGAGTGCTCCTCTATTAACTATGGAATTCTCTTCCAAAAGGCTGACTGACACCCAGTTGGCAAGTATTGATACTGGTACTTCCTTGATCTTTTCAGACATCAGGACATACATTCCTTCTGCAAATGTTCTTAGTTTGTTGTCTTAAATATCAAGGGGTTATAGTGGTCCAGTCATGAATGCATCAAATTTATACCCCTCTGTTCTATATTTTTCTACATATACAGTGACTTTTCCTTTCAATGCATAATCAGAGTATAATATTTTCTGAAAAAAAAATTATATGGCAATTAACACAAGTAATAGCAACAATGCATATAACTCAATTGACGTGATAACAATATAAAAAGCCAAGACAAGTTGTACACACTGAGGCAATGACAACTGTATAACTGTCACCTAAGAAATCACACAATGCCTTTGATGATAAGACACATCCTGACTTCAATTTGTGAAAAATACTATTTTAAAAATCAATGTTTATCAAATTTATAAGGAAATATAAAGGACATGATGAATTAACCCACAGGGATCCAATCAGCAAAATCTGGACTGTAGAAAACTACAGGTCAAACAAGCTGATTTCTCTAACAAATAAGTTATAAGGGAAAAGAGGAAAGCAATAACCTAAAAGAGACTTAGTTATTTTAAACTACATCAATAAATTTCAACACAGTATATTCATGAGACAATTGAAAATTTGGACACTGAATATTTACAAATATTTGAGAATTATTATTAAATTTTAGGTATAATAATGGTACTACGGTTATGTATTTTTTGAAAGAGCCCTTATCTTTTAGGGACACATGTCGAGATATTTACAGAAGAGATGATATGATATCTGGGATTTGTGTCAAAATAATGTTGGGAGGTAGAAGTGAATGGAGGTGTGGCAAGCAGACTTCTAAGATGGCACCCAGTGATTCCTGCCTCCTGGCATCTAATCCCCTCCCCCGAGCATGGGCTGGACCTAGCGACTTTTTTCTAAGAAATAGAAATGGCAAGGATGATGAAGCGCCACTTCTGTGAGACTGTCACTTCCCTTCTTGCCCACATTCTCTTGCTCTCATTCCTACTGGCGCTCTGCTCTGGTGAAGCAAGCGTCATGCTGCGAGATGCTCTCCAGAGCTGCCCACCCGAAAAGGGACAAAGAGAGGTCTGCACCGACAGCTCGTGAGTAACTGACTCCTGCCGACGACCACCTGAGTAAGCCAGGGAATAGACCTTCCCAGGTGAGTCTTGGGGTGACTGCAGCTTTGTGAGAGACCCAAATAAGCCCGATACGAAGACCTAATCGACAGAAACTGTGAATAGTCAACGTACATTGTTTTAAGCGGTTAAATTCGGTGATAATTCCTTTCATTCCAATGGATAACTAATACCAGTATGAGACAAGACTGGCTGTGCTTCTGATGAATTTTGGGGCTGCATGACAAAGTGTACGGGGGTTCATTTACGATTCTTCCTACTTTTGTACATGTTTGAAATTCTCCATGATAAAGAGTTCTTAAAAAGGAGTCAGTGACATATGGTATTAACGATTTACTGTCCTTCCTGTCCTCCACCATTTAATGGCAGTGTAGCTATTTTCCATATGGCTGTTTTGTCTGTCTCCTGTCTTGATGTGTTTCCTACTCTGATTTGTCAACTGGGCTCTGTAAGACAGTAAACATTTACTGAGTGTCTACTAAGTATTAATGAATAAATGGCCTAATGTACAGATTTATTAAAAAAAAAACTAAGAGAAAAGACTCTTCTTATATTACTTTCATGTTTAGTCTGGGGAAATGGTAACAGGATAAATGAAGATAAACTGAGGGATAGCTAAAAGGATACACAAACAACAAAGGAGGGAGAAAGGAGCTCTGGCATTTGACCAAAAAAAAAAAACACAGATGAGGGCAAATTTGTCAGTTCGTTTTCCAGGCTGTGGATTAATTGGTGTCTGTTTGCATTTTGTTTTGTTCAATCCTGACTTTTGAGCATTTCACCAGTTTTTAAACCTCTTCTAGCAGGGCAAGAGAGAAAAAATGTAATGCAGTAGTCAGATATTTCTCCTTGTCACCACATACAGAAAATGTTAGAGATGATGGAAACAAATAGCAAAAATTAAACACTGGGTTAATTAAAGCCAAGTGAATATTGAATGGGGATCTGGGTTTCTAGAGAGCGTGCAGCTTGCCGACACATTATAGGTCTAAGTTTATAAGGTCACAGCTCGATAAAATTTAACAAGTGTTTTAGAAGAGACATAAAATGTTTTTTATCAAACCCACACGTAATTTTCTTATCTTCTTTTGACAGGGATAATTTTAAATTAGCTATTTGCCACTTTGTTCTCATAAAACGATTATAGGATGTGACTCACTGAGGCCTAAATTATGTGAGAGTGCGAGAAAGAAATCTGCTCAGCGTCGGCTCTTGAGGACAGTAACAGTCCAGTCCATGGAGCAGGTTCCCTCTACTATGATTCAGTCCACAGAGAGAGGACTGTGTATCAGTATTTCAGCACACAGCTCTGAGTGGGACCACCTGGATTTAAATACAAGCTCTGCCACCTACAAAGGGTACAAGCTTGGGAAAGCACTTTAAATGCTCCAAACTTCAGTGTACTCATTGGATAAGAAAGAATGATGATAATATAGTTAACTTCTATATTTACTGTAACTATCAAGCGAAATCACACATAGGAGTGATTTAGCACAGGGCTCAATTTCTCAATAAATGAGAGCTATTATTGTTATTACCAAAATCAGCCAGAAGATGATCTTACACCCTTGGCCACCCCAACCCACACTCTTATGAATATGAATTATGGTATAGAGTGCAATAAACCTCCCACTCCTTCTCAGATGATATTTTGAAGTTAAAACTGGGGAGGTAAAGCTAGGAGGATGGATTTATGCATATGATTTGCTTCTTTATGACATTGCAATGTAATATATTTTTAAGACCTTAGTATTCCCCTAAGTCAGTAGTTCTCATCTGGGTCCAATTTTGCCCCACAGTGGGCCCCAGGGAATATTTGGGACATTCAGTGTGGGACATGTGGAGATAATTTGATTGTCATGACTGGAGAGATGTTACTAGCATCTAGTGCGTAGAGACCAGGGATGCTGCTAAACATCCTAAAATGCACAGGATTGCGCCCAACAGCAGATATATGATAAAAACTGTCAAGAATACCGAGGCTGAGAAATTCTGCCCTAGCAAAAGCCGATTACAGAATTCTCCTTTTAGCTGACCTTTTAAAAGTCTGGGGCAGGGGTGGGGAATCTGCGGCTTCAAGGCCACATGCGGCCCTCAGATCCCCAAGTACAGCCCCTCAACCAGATCCAGACTTCACAGAATAAATCTCTTTATTAAAAGAGTTTGTTCTATAAAATTTGGATTCAGTCAAAAGGCCCCAAGGCTACAGGTTCTTTTGGACAAGCATTTAACAATAGCTAAGACTGCTTTTAAGCTCTCTTACTTTCAGCCAATGGAACTATTCATGATTCTTTAATCATACTAAGACTTCGGAAGGCCTCTTCCTGATGCTGTAAGCTAAAGCAGACTTTACTTTGAGAAGAAAGAGGGAAAGAATAAACATGCCATGAGTGAACAAAAACCTCATATTGTTCCTCAGTACCATGACCTGGGAAAACTAACACATATTATACTCTGTATGTAATAAATGTGTGACATGTAAATACATCTGATGCACTGTCTTACACTTTCCTGTACCTAGAGTTTGTGGCCCACCTGACCCAACACCACCGAAAGTTAAGGTAGAAGAAGGTTAGGATTGAGCACCACTAAGATCTCTTCAGTAGCTCTGATTTTCCAACCAGTCCTCCTCTCCACTCCAACCAAAACACGTCTAACAGTCTCTGTGGATGTTTCTGCACTAAGAACCAACAACAGGCCCCCGCCGCCATCAGCTCCCACACCATTTTACAACACCTATTATTTGAAGAGCTTGAAACCGGAAGCCCTATTTTTCCACACTGAAAATATTTGAACGGGCTGTCAAAAAGCCTCTCAGAAATGCACCTCATCCAACAGCAACAAACCCTGTGCAAACAAATCAAGTGGTGCAGAAATCCTTTGCACAAGATGATAGGGGAGGCCTCCATGCTGACACTGTAGGCGAGCCAAGTTTTCATGTACTTGGATGGCTGACCTCCAACTCTTGACATATTCATTATATTCCAGCATGTCGGCTGCAGATTGCATTGAAGTGATGACAGCTACAAGACAGCCAACGAGGAATATGGCCATTCTGGCAACAGGTGGCCTTTCGCTTGTACTGGGAAAGTTAATCTAGTTTATCATCAAAGTATATTGTGTTCAAGGAGTGTCATGTTTTGAGAGCTCTAGTGACAGATCAAATAGAGAAAGCATTCTTCCGTGGAACGTGACATTTTGGGGAGACCAACCCTTTCAAACCACTTCATTGTTTATGCTTCATTCAAGTCTGTTAAGTTACTCAGTTGTTTCAAGGTTTACATTACAGGTTCCGAATTACAGTTGGTGTCCTCTGTCAAAGGCTGACGGAGGTATCCACAGTCTCACCTGACTCAACTGCCTCTACTGCAAGTAATTTTTAATGGCCCTAATTTGTAAGCAGAATAATATACTGAAGAAAAGGCCAGCAGCAAAAGTATATTCACAGCCACACTATCATATTTCCAGAATTTTCAAATTATAGATGTTTGAACCAACTCTGCCTACCCCCATTCAAAGTATAATTTTTAAAAATAATCAGTGGAATTAAATAATATCCAAGGCTCATAATGAGAAGCAATGGCCCCTGAGCGGTACTGACTTCTCTTTGGGTTTAACCTTAAATTTTGGCAAGAAATCCCCCCGCAACCTTGCTCAATTCCCACTAAACCCTGAGATAAATGATGCTAGATGGTAATATTTATTCAGTCATCCCATTCCATGGCTGCCTTCCAAGTTGGATGATTATGTTTTGCTGCACTTTGGACCTCATTTAAAGAACTCTCAATACTTCTAAAACACAGGGAGACAATCAAAATGCTCATTTGCCTTGTGGAAAATAATTTTCATTCACTTGAAAGTCTTCTAGCCCATTGAGCCATTCCCTATGAAGATTTCATGTAGGAGTAGCGAACAATGGAGTAGCATTGTTTATATTTTCATTTCTGTGTGAACTCCTTTTTAACCAGGGACAGTCCAAGACATTGAGGCTATGAAAGCATATTCGTCTCTCTAATCCTTTTCTGCACTTGAAAAGATGGTAACAGTCCCATAAATGTACAGAGAGAAGGCCACCCACTCAGGATACTTCTCTCCTGTTCTTGGGCTCTACTGAAGAACCCGAGAGTAGGCATCAGCTGACTCATCTTGATGGCGATGATTCTCAAGCATTAACTTCCCACCCTATCAATACCACAAGTACCTCCTTGGGTACTGGTCAAGTTGAGGACCCTTCAGGCTAACAATCTCAGATTATGCAATTCTGCTTGTTACCGAACACTTCAGAGAAAAAGAACTATTGACACATGTAAGGAAACAAGGGTGACACAAATGAGTTGTGTTCTGTAATTACTCCATTCACTTTTTGTTTAAAATATGTATTATGCATTTATTTCATTTAGCTAATCACTTATATAGCTAGACATTATCCCAGTACTTTCTATATTATTAAGATATTAATCCTCATAAAAATCCCAGGGGATAGATACTATTATTATATCCTTCTCACAGATGAGAAAACTGAGGCATAAGAGGTTACGTGACTTTCCAAGGCCACAGAACTAGTAAGTGGCAGGCCAGGTTTGAAGCAATTAGTCTTACACCATGGTACACAATATTAACTGTTAATACCATGTTTTGTTATCTCCACTAATAGCAATAATAACAATATTAATAATATCTAAAATTTAATGAGTGAGGCTGGCCACTGTACATAATACATTTAATCCTTACCTTACCACAACTCAATGAAGAAGTTACAATTACTGTCTCATTTTACACATTAGGAAACTGAGGACTAGGGAGATTTGATCATTTGTCCAAAAACTCACAACCAACAAATGATGGCTGTGTGGGCTAAATATTATGGAGATAAAGAGTCGAAAAAGAAAACTATTCTGTTTAAGTTTTTAATAGTTTATAAAAGAAGACGTTTGTTGCTCTGAAAGCACTGGGAACATTTTTAGAAGTGTGCATTTTACTATCCCTAGAAATGGAAAGTGAAGCTGAAATTTTGTTTTTCTGGCCTTCCTGAAATATTGTAAGTCTTATTCCTGAAGGACTTGCAGATTTCCTTGTTATTCCATTAAATTAATAAGACCCTGAGACTTTAAAAATATCCAACGCTAATTCACTCATCCTAAGAAACTCAAAAAATTGAATCCTTTCGCAAGGGTAAAATTATATTGCCTTTAAGAATCCTGGTACTTGTAATTCTTTTTTTTTTAAAGAAAAATAATTAGAAATGTAAGACATTCACTTTAGAAAATGTGACACCAAGAAATAAATCATACCAGCAAATGTCATTGTTTTATCAGAAAGAATACAAGCCTTCCAGGAAAAAAAAAAATAGCACAAGTAAAACATAGTGAATGAAATATGAAGTTTAACGGCTATACATATGCTTACATATTATCATTTAAATTATACACAATCATTTTCAATTGTGTTTATAAAGATTTTTATGAACTTGAGGTAACATTCGTTCACATTAGAGAAAAAGGTAAACTAAAGCTCTGTATATAGAGTATAATTAAATTATTTTAATAATCTATGCTTTTAGTAATTTATAAGCATAGAAATTTTAAGTAGGAACTGCTAACGCTAAGCACCAAAATGTTGATACCCCTGAATGTGAGAAGTGGGGTACCCACTGAACAAGGGACACTCTCTGAATTACAAGTCCTGTTTATTTTCTTCTCCATAATCTTTTTATTTTTCACATTTCCTACAATTACTTATTACTTCTATAGCAAGGAAAAATTCACACTAATTAGAAAACTATAGAGAAAGTATCCCATCCAGCACAGGTCCCGATCTCAGGCTATCTATGGTGAGCACTGTGCTCTCACAGCCCGGGTCCCAGCAGGACTTGAGACAGATTCCCAAACTGGACTGAACAACCTAGAGAGGGCTGTTTAACTGAGGAAACACGTGGTATAAAGGAACAATAACAATCATTGTCAAAATAGCTAAGAAAACAAATGAAGTCAATAGATTGGATATGTCAAGGTCACATGTGGGGAGCACAATGGTATCTACTCTGTGGGGTATGAGGAGAGAAGTCTAAAGCCTGGAAGATCAGAAGCAGAGTAGGGGCAAGTTCGGAAAGAGGGCCAGGCATCGCAGGAAGCTGCAGGAATGCTCTGTGAATTGTTGGGACATGTGTCTGAGGTGCTTGCAGTAGCTTTCTCTCTAATACGAATGAATATTACCCCAAGTTCATAAAAATCTTTATAAACACAATTGAAAATGATTGCGTATAATTTAAATGATAATATGTAAGCACATGTGTAGCCGTTAAACTTCATATTTCATTCACTATGTTTTACTTGTGTTATTTTTTTTTCCTGGAAGGCTGGACCGGCTTATTTGTCGTTTTCTAACACAACCACGTGAGCCAGTTACACATTAGGGAAGTATAAGTCCTTGACACCTAGAGCAGAACAATCCAAGGAGGTCCCTGTTTCCTGCCATGTCAGCTGCAGCATCCCCAGAACCATCCAAACACTCAGGCCTCACCGGAACAAGGCTGGTGGGCCCAACAGCCATTGCTGTTTTCAGAGAGCTAAAATGATGTGGAGTTTAGGACCATTTTTAAAAGAAAGGAAAATCTTGAGAGATTTAGAGATTCCAAGAAATGAGTCACCCTTAAGCAAATTGCACAAGTTATAAGGAGCTCTGAGAAGTCCCTGGAGAGGGCCAAACTTTGCCTAGTTGAAGGGAACTTCTATTCAAGAACCAGGTAAGATACAAACACCATCCCATGAGTATAACCAAAGACAGTGAGCTTGTCCAGGTACAGCTACAGCTTCTCAGAAATACTGTTAATGATACGTCATTTCTCTGTAATCCTTTTCTTTCCATTTCTATCTTTCTTTTAGTTATCTTTTAGGTCTCCTTTGTTATTGATTTATTCCTTGACTGTGTTGTGGTTAAAGTATGTGGTCTGTAGATGACCAATTCTTTGAAATTTGTTGAGATTTGTTTTATACTCCAGTATATGGGCAATTTTTTAAAATGTTGTGTGTATGTTTAAGAAGACATTATGGCTTGCAAAAGTCTATGTATAATATTCCAATTAAACGAAACTTCTTAACTGCACTGTTCAAATCTTTTATACTCCAATTTTTGTCTATTTGATCAACTCATTAATAGGAAAAGTATATTACAATCCACATTATGATTATTACATTATCCTCTGCTCCTCGACATTATATCACTTTTTTCTTTATTAGGTATCCATGTCCAACTTTTAATTTTCCCACCCATACCTCTCCTTCTAGGGTGTTCCCTATCTCAGTAACTAACAACTCTTACTTTTTCAGTTCTCAAACTTGAAAGCATGGGGTTATTACTCTTCCTTCCCCTTTTTCTCTCACACCAAATCTCATGGATTCTACTCTGAAATCTACCCAGAATCCATTTCTTCTCATCAATTCCGGTAGTCTAAGCCACAACCATCTCTCATCTCAACTGCAGAAACAACATGAACACTGGTCTTTTCACTTTGCTCTCGTAAGAGTCTACTGTCTGCACCACAGTCCAGATGAGTCTTTTAAAACAAAAGTCATTTCGTGTCACACCTTTGCTCAAAGGCATCCCATCTCACTCTGAAAAGAATCCTCTCAATGAATTTTAAATAAATGAGTGAGTGGAATTTTGGGGACCCTATTGTGAGTAACTACTATATACAATGATAGAATTCCTGGGAAATTAAAATGTTAATCATTATATAGTCATCTCTTTATCCCTAAAGATGCTTTTGGCCTTGATGCTTATTGTGTCTGAGTTAAACATAGCCACACTGATTTACTTGGGTTAATGTTTCTATGGTGTATCTTTTCCCATTCCTTTCCATGCAGTCTTCCCAGTCCTTACGTTTTACATGTCATTTGTGACAACATGTACCTAATTTGGTATTTTTAACACAATCAGAAAAGTCATTGACTTTTAACTATCAAGTTTAGGCTGTTTGCATTTATTTACTGTCATATTTGTATTCATTTCTCATTTTGTTCTTTATACTTGCAATGCTTTTCTTGAATGTTCTCCACTGGTACCTTCAAGAAGTTTGCCAACGGTCATTCCCTTTCATCTTTTCTTTCTGGCTACTTTTAAGATTGTTCCTTTGAAGTTAATGGTTTCCTGTACTTCACAATGTTTTATCATGAAGTATCATGGTATGGACTATATTTAATCATTTTAAAGTTACTTATTTTAAAGTCTCCCTTTGTTAATTCTATTCCCTCAAATTCTTGAGAGTTTAATTCAGCTGTTAGTTGGATCTGCTGATTCTTAATTTTTGTTTTTCGTGTGTTCTTTTCTTGTGTGTTTTATAATTTTGGATCATAAACTCATATCCAATTGGACTTTATAGATGGAATTACTGAGGAGATAGGTTGATACCATGTCCCTCTATAAATATTTTGTGTTTGCCACTGTTAGATCACCAAGAGATATGCCAGACACATCAATTTTTATCATAAATTCTTGGCTTGCAGATTACAAAATAATACAAGTAGTGTAAAAACCCACATGAGTCTAGACCCATAATTATAAAATCACAATTTTTTCTCCACCCAAAACCCAACTAAAAAAGGACAGATTTTTTCCCCTCTCCCTGGGCTGGTAGATGGTTTTGTGGTTTGGTATTCATTTTTTTATTTACTTGGTTCTGCCATAGCACTGTCATTTGAGTAATTCTTGTTAGGCTCCTGTACAGTCAGTTTCTCTTCTAATTCTGCTCTTTGCATAGACCAGAGATTCAGCTTTATTTTCTTCCTGGTGATCATTAAAATATATGCCCATAGTTTTCTGAACCAGCACCCACCTCCATCCCAAGGCAGACAAAAGTTAACTCTCATATTCATTTCAGTTTCTCAGGTTTCCCTTCATCTTTGATCCCTAGGATTTCCCGGACTTTCTTAAATGTTGAGATCTTCATTTAGAAATATATTTGTTATATTTTATCAAGCAGTTTCAGCTGTTTTATAGCCCAAGATTTTGTTGTTATTGTTATTTTTATGTCATCTAGTCTGCCATATATTGCCAGAAATTGAAATCCCAACTGTCTATCTTTAAAATATATTTTATTTCCCTTTATAAATTTTTGCAACTACAAACTTATCATATGTAATTAAAAATGTCCTTCTTCTTTATGGCTGGATTTGGTACAGTCCACCTCTGCCTTGAGTTGGCTCTATGCCTGATTGAGATTTTCTCAGAGGTACACTCTAGTGTGCGGATATTCCAAACTGATCTTTCCCTCCTTTCTTCTTTCATAGACGTCAAACCTTTATTATGGTCTGAAGGTTCTCTCCACGTACATCTGCTCTCTATCTGTTTTACCAACACAGACATTTTCCCCAACATATCTCCAGAATGTCCAATTTTGTCTTGGTGTCTGCTTCTCGGAGGATCCAAACCATCACGCTCAGTGAAAATGGGGTTTGCCTTTTATGGTTGTATACTTTGGTCTTATAAATTTAATGGCAATTTTGCTAAAATTGCAATAACCTCTCTCATATTTCTATATTTCTTTGAAGACAGTCTACCATTTTTATTATTCACTTACTGACACTCTCTGAACTGATTTGGAGAAACCATAGATTATAAAATATTTATGGTCAATTCTATACTTGTAAGATAATCCTCCTGAGTATTTGTGGAACCTCCTTGGGGAATTACCATACTGGAGCAACATTCTAGAACCTTCTATAGCTGGATGCAATGAAAAGTGATTTAGGTAGGACACCCTTCTAGTCTGTCCATGTAGGAAAGTTTGTTTTATATATTCTTTCCATGAGTTCTCCATGGATTAGGAAAGTTTTGGTAGAATAACAATCCCTTTTTTTTAGGAGTTTTCTCTGACACACTCCCTAGCTCACTCCCCAAATAGTTAAGGTATATCAAATTATATCTCATCATAAAAATTTAATTAAAATTTTGGTACTTGTATAGTATGACTTGTGACACGCATATAACCCAATTCTCCAACTAAATTGAGGTTCAGATAAATTACTTTTTACATGTTCACTATTTGCTTCTTTCATCTAGACCATTCTTTGAATACAGTGAATTTACTTTGTATTTCTTTGTATTCCAGACAACATAGATGATCATTAAATATTTGAGGAGATGTCAAATTAAAACCCAGGAATGATTTACTTTACCTCTCTCTAGACTTGTTCACCAGATTTCTCGAAAATTAAACTGATTTCTTTAAAAAAAATGCAGATATTAAGCACTTCCACTACAACTGTTCATGTATATAAAAAATTTTGAAGTAATAATAATTTCTTTATTTTGTAGATGATTTAAAAGATAACCTTAATTTATTTCTATTTTTATATAAATTGGTTCATATTTTAAAATTTCCCATTGGTGTAATCTTTTGGAAAAAATTTAATATACTATTAGTTCATAAGCAATTCACCAAATATATTTAAGAAAGTAATCACATCATTCAGTTTGCACCATCAAATTAACATTTCACTATTAACCTGCCATATTAACTAATTTTCAATTAAAAGTATGTACCTTTAATTGAATAAACAAGATATTAAGTTTCACCAACATGTTCTGTTAAATATTAGCACAAACAAATAGGAAGACAAAGTGGAGAGAATAAGTATTCATTATCCCTTGGTATTATAATGAAGTAAATATTAATTGGATTATTTTTAAGAACATTCCAAAAAATACATTATGTAGATTTTTAAAGAGCAATAAAAAGATAAAAGGACTATGTGTTTGCAGAATTTCTTTTTATAGAAAACTTTATTCTTCTAGGATGCTATCTTAACCTTAAATTAAAAATACTGTGTACCAAGATGTTTACAGCAGTCTTATTCACAATAATTTAATTGGCCACAACCTAATATGGTTTGAAATATTTAACAAATTATGGAACATGGATGTAATGGAATATAATCTGAATAAAAAATGTTAATAATATTCTAACATGCAAAATACTTATGATCACTGTTATATTAGTAGCACAATCTTCCTGAATATTCATGGAACCTCTTTTTAGAATTGCCAGGCTACAGCAGCATTCTAGAACCTCTTATGGCTTAATAAGGTGAGAAATGATTTGGGCAGGGCCCCCTTCATGGTCTGTCAATGTAGCAAAGCTTTGTTCTTTACATTCCCAGAGCAAGATGAGTGCAAGCACTCTCTTATCATATAATCAAAGTCAAGGGTTTTATTAATAGTTCACATTCAATAAGGTAAAAATATTGAGAAAGAGGAAAGAAAAATTCTCAAATAGACCACAGAGAAGTATCAAAACTTAAATAAATTCTAACTACAGTCCAAAGTCGAAGCTCTACTCCCCTTTTATCATCTCAGCCTTCAAGACCTCTGCAGAAATCAACAGAGGCAAAGCTCTGACACTCAGCAAGCAGATAGGTTGTAAAATTGGCAAAGTACAAAAGTTCTTTGAATATCATTATGTCTGTATTGAGGAGGGGCTTATTCGAGGAAGTGCAGGAGATGAAGGGGAAAGAGAACTGAGGTGGGGGAAAGGGTTCCTATAAAGGAGCCATCTGTGGGTTGTGGAAAGCAGAGGAAAGAAAGGGTGAACATCAGAGAAGAAAGGACGCACAGGAACTGTGGAATGCATTTTTAGCTGTTGCCTTAAGTTGACATTTGCCTTTTGGTATTAAGACCGATGACCCAGAATGAGCAGAGGTGAGATGTTTATTGACTCTTGGGTGACAAACATAACTCAGAAGTTCTTTTGGATTCTATGAACAATGAAAGATAAAAATTTCCATGAAATTCACTTCTGCAATTTTCAGAATCTCTCCCCCTCATCTATCTCCCCACTTAATGCTTTGGTAGTGAGGTCTCTTGTGTTATACTAGGTAACCAGATTCGGGCATAATACTTAATCCACCAACCCATCCTCATCCTGCCCTACCCTATCTCTACAGAGTTTTAGTAATAACTACTTAAATCCACTTTCAGAGAGATGCTGGTGAGGAAATATCTGGCCCATAGAGAAGAATGGATCCTTCTTTACGGCTACTGATAGATGTTGGCCATACCCTTGGAGACTGATAAGGACGTGAAAAGCTACAGACCCCTCAGTGTTGAGAAGTCTGTATCCATGGCTGATGGACAAACTCACAGCAACCTATAGTCAATGCAACATTTCTAAACTTCTTACCACTCCTGCATATGTCAGAGTAGCTAGAAATAACCCTGATGGATACAAGAGGTTAGGGGAGTACATGAATTAAAAATGCCAACAGAAACAAAATTCACAGTATGTTCAATGACATCATGTCATGTTTGAATTAAGTAACAAAATATTTTTACTTATAATAAGCATATTATGTCTTCCCACATATATTTCCACACCCTTCCTGAATCAATGCATAATTTTCTCTTTCCTTTTGTGTAATGTCAGACTAGTTAACTTCATGGTCAATGCCACTGTGGAAACGCTAAGAGAGGGTATAAAACAGGGAAGCCTGTTCTGTAATAGAATTTTGTAATAGACTATGTATATATCTTTTTTGGCTTATATAGATGAATGGTTAATCACGTCATTTCCCCTTAATTCCTCCTGAGTCTACCGGTTGGGGAACAGAAACAGAGTAGCAGAATTCAATGTGGCTTTCTAGTAGGTGAACTAGAACTGCTACCTTCTCCCCCTATCTTCTCACTTAAGCCAGATAAGGAGTGTAAGATGAATGGGGCAGAATCCCAGGAAATGCTTTATAGAACTCTTTTCTCTTTTTAAATAGAACACTATATGATACAGTGAGTAAGAAGACAAAAAAATTTAAAAAGCTCTTTGGAAAAACAAGATGGCTCTGTTTACATGTTATATTAAAATTCCTTACCTAGGGGAAAATAAAAGACAAGATTGGAAGGAAATCATCCCAAATAACACTAAATTCCTTTATTCTTTAGGTTTTAAAACTCTGGGTGATCCTTCTTTGTCTTCTTTTCACTGTTCTGTTTGTTCCAAATTCCCTGTGACGAGCAAGTATTACTTAAAACTTTTCTTAATAATATATTTAATAAAATTTAATCAATACTTTAGGAAGCAACTTGTGTGGTGATTTCAATAGACTTTGAAACTGGTGTTTTAAAAATGTTCTGTCTTAATGAGGAATATAATTTTTATCTCAATTTTATACATTCATTCTGAGAAAATGAGAAGAAGTCTGCCTTTTGGGATGAACATCATATAGCTGAAGCCATACTTCTGCATGGAATATGCTCTGAATGGAATCGTTCTAGCACACTTGTTCTTCTTAAGCCCAGCATTACAAAGACCCCGGCCCTCGGGAGCACAGCTTCTCTCTTTACAGACGCCATGGATCCACGTACCCAAAGGCCGAAAAGAATTAACATACACCCAGCAGGACCCAGATGTTGCAAACTGTTGTCTTGCATTCAGAAGGTGGAATGGGAGGACATTTCCAATTATTTTAAGTCATTTTGTGTAATTTTCAACAAATTGCCAAAACAGAAAGTGTTAGTGTGATATCCCAGAAGGCATTTTTAAGTGGAGTAGTCGAAGAAGCATCATAAAACTAAATAGGTACTGGGAGATTAAATATACAGACAATGGCCAGACCACATATAAAAATAGAATTCTGACCCACAACCTGCAGCCACTGCCCAGGAAACCAACTCCTTATTTACAACAAGCAGCCCAGGAAGCCAGCCTACTATAAGTCAGATTTCTGGGAAGTCAGACTGCTATCTCTAGTAACAACCCAGAAAGCTAAACAATAAATTCTATAACAATTAGCCCAAAATGGCCAGGACTTGATTAGCAACTGACAGCTTCCCTAATTTTTGTCCCCATTTCCAACTTGGGACCAATCAGAGAAAGCCAAATATGCACCCCCCAACCAATCCCATAGGACGCCCCACTTCTATTTAGCTGGCCAATAGCCTCCAATAAGGACATATATGAAGCCTTCCCTTTCATCCACTACAAAGCTTTCCCAGTCCTCTGCCTGCCTCTAAGTCTCGGCCAAAACGCAAGCGATGGTAGCTGACTCCCTTGCTATAAACAAGGTCTGAGTAAACAGTCTTTGCTTTTGGTTGATCTTCCTTTACATGCCATGGACGAACAGAGAAAATGATGTAACCAACTTGTAAAGGGATTAATTAAAAGGCACAGGAACTTAGTAACCGCAAACTGTATATCATGAAATTTATACCTAAATATGACATACAGGGTAATAAACACACCTAAACTTTATAGAGCATTCCTTGGAGAATCACTATAGCATGGCTTTTCAATATTCACATATACAGTGATCTCCAAGCATTTTTAATTCTGTAAGCTTTCTATAAATTTTTACCAACCATTCCCAAAATATACTTATTTAGATATCTTATAAATGTAACAAATTTAGAAAATTTAAAGGATGAGATAAAGTGAAATAAAACTACTTATAAACATCACACAAATCATGATAACTTCATATTATCAGTAGTTAATACCTTTGTTACGGGTATAAATTTACTTGTCAAAAAGCATCCTTTGGCCAGGCGAGGTGGCTCACGCCTATAATCCTAGCACTTTGGGAGGCCAAGGTGTGACGACTGCTTGAGGCCAGGAGTTCAAGACCAGTCTAATCAAGAGTAAGATCCCGTCTCTACAAAAAAATAGAAAAATTAGCGAGGCATGGTGGCATACCCCTGTAGTCCCAGCTACTTGGGAGGCTGAGGCAGGAGGATCACTTGAACCCAGGAGTTGGAGATTGCAATGAGCTGTGATGATGCCACTGCACTCTAGCCTGGGCACCAGAGCAAGACCCTGTTTCCAAAAAAAAAAAAAAAAAGGCTTCTTAATAATTTCCAAGCTTTATGTCCAAGAATTAGATAATTAGATTGTCACTATTTTTATTTCTTAACTAGCTAAACATAAACTCATACTAGGGGTGGGTAAAAATGCCAGCTCTGTCATTTTCTTGATGCTTGCCTGTGCTTATACCATTGTTATTAATATATTTTATCTGTGGTATCTTTGAAAGATTCTTTCTAGCGCACTTACCATCTGAGGGTTGAGATGCAAGCACTTCTATAAAACCACTTGAAAGGTTGATTATAGGCCAGGCACAGTGGCTCACGCCTGTAATCCTAGCACTCTGGAAGGCCGAGGCGGGCGGATTGTTTGAGCTCAAGAATTCGAGACCAGCCTGAGCAAGAGCGAGACCCCGTCTCTACTAAAAAGAAAAAAAAAAATAGAAAGAAATTATCTGGACAACTAAAAATATATAGAAAAAATTAGCTGGGCATGGTGGCACATGCCTGTAGTCCCAGCTGCTCAGGAGGCTGAGTCAGAAGGATTTCTTGAGCCCAGGAGTTTGAGATTGCTGTGAGCTAGGCTAACACCACGGCACTCACTCTAGCCAGGGCAACAGAGTGAGACTCTGTCTCAAAAAAAAAAAAAGGTTGATTATAAAAGGTTGCTAGATATTGAAAGCAAGCAAATGGTCAACTCTCTATGAACATCTCCTCTTTCGTGGAACACTCCAAAACAAGGATAATATTAGTAAGTTTAATTTATTTTTCATTTTTAAAAATATATTAATAGAATTAGAATATTAAGAGATAAATAGCATCTCTATTATTTTTCTCTCATTATCTCAATAGATCCCTCTGTGGAGACATGCTTTGGAGACTAGACAAGCTACCATATTATTTCCCCGAATTTAATAAAGAAACACCTTTTTTGCAAATAAAGATAAGGAGGAAATGAGATGTAAAGTGTGCCTGCATTTTCTTAGCTTACATTCATCAGATAAGGGATTATGCATACATAACCTTTTTAGACTATGGGTTGGCCTTCTGAGCTAAAGCGGGAAGGGTTCAATCTGAAGAATGAAACCTTAGAGCATGTGATTCAGATATTTGTGATTTCAGTTTCTCTGTTTTCCTTCCTTGAAAATTGGCAGCTCCAGAGTACAATGTATTTAGATATTTAGTTCATGTTAAATCAACACAATTATCTTATAAAAATTATGCATCATAAGTGGTTTGGTAAACACATTAGCTAATTCTCATATTACCCAAGAGGAGGCATGTCAACCAGATGTGCTGATATATCTAAGTTCAAATTTTCCAAGTACGGGACAATCACTGATCTGCATTTTTAGTAGCTATGTTTGCAATTTTCTTCATTATCCATTAATGATTTAGACTTCCCTTCTTTCTTTCTTTTTATAATGACAGAATTTAAACACCAGTATCTCAGCCATTTTGAGGCATTCATGTTATGCCCATCTCTACTGATTACTGAACTTTTAAAAAAACTTTTATCTACTTCTTCCCTGATATATTTGTAAAAGTCTCATTAGCATTATCTCCTTCTGCTAACAAACTCCATTTACGATTTGGCTATTATCTTTTCCTTGTCAGTCATTACTAATGGGGCAGAATATTGTTTAATTTTTTCCCATCTATTCTGTTCCTGTCATGTGGTTATTTCCCCCTACATATAGATCTTAAAATAAGTCAAAGGAACCAGTTCATTAAAAAATTATTTGAATGCTTCCCACAGCACACAGGCTTTCATTTTGGTGTCAG
>RJWJ010007698.1:0-56340 GCA_004363605.1 Indri indri | reverse complement strand
CTAGCTCACAGCAACCTCAAACTCCTGGGCTCAAGTGATCCTCCTGCCTCAGCCTCCCAGGTAGCTGGGACTACAGGCATGTGCCACCATGCCCGGCTACTTTTTTCTATATATTTTTAGTTGTCCAGCTAATTTCTTTCTAGTTTTAGTAGAGACGGGGTCTCGCTCTTGCTCAGGCTAGTTTCAAACTCCTGAGCTCAAACAATCCGCCCGCCTCGGCCCCCCAGAGTGCTAGGATTACAGGCGTGAGCCACCACGCCCAGCCCCCAGGGAGCTTTTAAAACCGCAGTACTCAAGCTCCATCCCCAGAGATTCAGATTTCATTCCTCTAAGAAAGGGCACCAGTATTATTCAAAAGCTCCCCAGGTGATTCCACTGTGAGCTAAGATTGGGAAGCCCTAGACCATGGATGGAGGACACAGGTGAGGAGGGTAAGGGAGAGAGAGAGTGCGCACACAGCTGGGCATACAAGCTCCATTCAGCTCAGAAACTGGGGACAGTAAGAAACCGTAAGAACAGTTAAATTTTGCACCAAGCGATTTATATAATGTTTAGCATTCAATGTGAAATTATGGTACCTAATACCATTTTTATACTTCCTGATGATGTCTCTAAATACTGGATGCAATTTAACTGCTAAGCTCACAATAAATCCATTTCATAACAACCACATTTTGTGTTATCCTCTTCTCCCCCTCACCCTGGTGAATGGAGAGGTAACCCCAGCACAATCACATTCACTTACTTTAATTCCTTGTGATCCATAGCCGGGGGGTCCAGGAGGGCCAGGCAAGCCTTTCTGCCCAATATCGCCCTTTTGGAAGGTGGGGAGAAATTAAAGACAAAGTGTAAGAAGACAGGGGAAGAAACAGCATAGGCATTACTGCTCTCAGCTTCTTTCTGACTGAAGGTCTGGGTCTGATCAGGACCTTCACACTGCCCATTAGCTACTTCGTATTTTACTTAAAGCAGCGTTTTCCCAAATATTTTTAAGCCACAGAATTCTTTGCAAACAAAATCTTAGAGGAAAGCAGAGCTGCTTGGCCTAAACAGAAGTGGAGGCCCAGGGGTCTCATCTGCTTGGGTTCCCCTCGCTACCCTACCACACAACCCCTGGAACACCAGGGCCACCCTGCACCAAATCTGACAATCACTGACACGTGACTCCACGTAGGTTTTAACATGTTGCTCCATTTCAATCTGAAGCACCAGTTGACTGGGGCTGCAGTTAAAGAATCATTAGATATCAATGTGAATTAGTATTAGAATTTTTAAGAAAATATGTAGATGAAGCAATAATCACATGCAGCATTTTCCAATGTGTTCATAAGCTGGCCCTATGTTTGTTGGAAAGACTTTACAGTGGAATAAGATTAAAAAACAGTATGTGCCTTCCCTTGAAGATCTTTAGTGCACATTAATACATTAAAGGCTCTAAGAAGTCCTACAATAAAGAAATTAGTTTAATTTTGTTTATCCCATAAGTTCCCAAATTAACATTGGATGGAAGAAGCTTTGAGAAATGGTGGGTTAACATAAGTTACTACATAAGTCAGTCTTTTTCTTTCCAGTATGAAAAAAGCTTGATTTTTTTTTTCCGAATGTAAAAAAAAAAAATACTTGCCCATTGCAAAAAATTAAAATTAAAAACAGAAATAAAGATGACAACATGAAGAAAAATAGACCCATCTTTCCATCACCCATCCCCAAAATGGGCCAAAGGAAGGTCCTCTCACCTTCTGTGGGGACAATCAATCTAGACCCTTCACCGGGGCCCTGGAAGAGTGAATGGGGCACACAGGGCACAGTAGATACATTAGCAGGTGACTTGTTAAAAGGCCACCTGAGCACCTCTGGCCAAAGTAAAGATGTGCTTCTTGACTATGGCATATCCTCTAAGAAACTTGGAAATAGTTTGAGTGCTTTGCAACTGCTCAAGAGAAACTGACTTTCTGATTTCTTTTATAGAAGTAAATGGCTTTATAAACTTTAATGTTCTATTTTACTGAAAGTTTATATGATATGAAAAAATAAGACTTTTCTTCAGAAATCGAGAAAAAATAAGCAAACACCAAAAGGAACATGTACTATGAAGTCACTGTTTACTTGGTTGTCACTGATGGTGTCTGACCCTTACACAGAGCACAGACCTGACAACTCACCTTTGGCCCTTGGGTTCCTATGCCCCGAGGTCCAGAAGGACCCGGAGGGCCTCTGACCCCAGGCTCTCCCTGAAAAGACACAATGAATGACACATTACTGGTTTTTTTTTAACATTAGGTTGTGTAATATTTCATATTAAAATATGTTTTCAGAAATTATATTTTTAAATCAAAACCACCTTGAATTTGACTAAGATATTAATTGAGCCCTTTTCTCCTAGATCACTTTCCTATCGCCACTTAGGCAATCTTCAAACCAACTGCTCCAGGTCCATTTCAAGTCGATCAAGTTAATTAACTTCTTGACCAACATTAATACATACTTTCTTCAGAACTCCCTTCTCCAGAATTTAGAAAGTAATTACCACTATTATGAATAGAGGGCTAAAAAGGCACGAATTAAAAAACAACCATTAAGAGATATAACCACATCCTGAACTAGTTGCTTTTATTATTTTTTGCAACAATGTTATGCTATTTGAATTAGGGATTGGCTCTATGATATTTCTGCCACCGGAGCGATTGGCACCACACAATAAATTCTATAAAGGCTTTTCAGTCTCTCCAAGGCGTGACAGTCTCCTAGCAGACAACTATTACCAGCAAATTGGTAGGACTTGATGAGGGAAGGTCAGGCCCTGTGGTTAGACTTACTTGAGCTGCTAATGGTGAGAAGCAGCAGAGAAATAAAAATCATTTCATTAGCCACGTTTTGTATGCCTAACACTGTGCTAGGCATATTCATATACATTATTCGATGTAATTTAGTATTTACAACAATCTTGCATAACAATGATGCCTGTTCACCTAACTTTTCTGAACCTCAGTAAATCCATCATATATATGGACAATAATATCTACATTTCATAGTGATAAGAATGAAGTGAGACAAAGCATATAATTGCTTCTACCACAATGTCTAGCACAGAACAGGCACGTGATAAACGTCAGCTTCCCACCACCTGCTTTATTAAAGAGGAAACTAAAGTTTGCCCAAGACCACACAGCTATTAATATACAGGGCTAAGAGGATGTAGAAAAGCAGGAACCCTCATAATTGCTGTGTAGCCATTTGGAAAACAGTTTGGCAGTTTCTTTAAAAGGTCAACATAAATTTACCACATGATCCAGCAATTTCACTCGTAGGTATACGCCTAAGGAAAATGAAAATGTATGTCCACACAAAGACCAGCATATGAATGCCTGTAGCCGCATTATTCATAATAGCTCAAAACTGGAAACAACCTAACTGCCCATCAACTAGTGAATAGACAAAGTGTCGTAAATTCAGCAATAAAAAGAAACACACTATGGATACATGCTATGACATGGATAAACCTCAAAAACATTATTCTCAATGAAATACGCCAGACATACTGTATGATTCTACTCATATGAAATGTCCAGGAAATCTATAGAAACAGAAAGTAGATCAGTGGTTGCCAAGGACTAAGGACAGGAAAATGGATTAACTGTAAATGGGTGTGAGGAATCTCACTGGGGGATAAAAATGTTCTAATACTGATTTATCATGATGGCTGTACTGCTTGGTAAATTCACTTAAAAAATCATTGAATTGTATATTTGAAAGGAGTGAATTCTATGATGTGTAAAATATGAGTCAATAAAGTTATAAAGAAAAAAGAAAGAACCAGGGTCAAGCCTGAACCTACTTGTCCCAAGACCTTTGCCTTAGGTCCTGTTTTGCCCGTGTCCTGTTATGAGCTAAACAGCTTCTAGCTTTCAACAGTGCAGAAATCATGGACTAAATAAATGTCGAAATGTTTATCTATAGAAACAGCCCATCTTTTAATTTACTTTCCACTTAGGAACTCTAAAATACTTCTGGATAAAACAAGGCCTTAAAAGAATGGGGGAAACTTTTAAACTACACTTTATTACTGACTTAATTCTTTTAATCTCTACTTTCATAATTATGTATTTCTTTTTCTCACAGGCCACTTTTATGATTCTGGTCTCCTGTCTCCATCCCTTCCATTTGGTACTTAGCTGCTTTTGAGCCTACAGGGGCTAACTGTCTCTTAACACCTCTCTCCCACTGACTCCCATCTCTGAGTGTCCCCAAGTTCCTCCCTGCTTGAAGGATTACTCTAACAGCAAGAGCTCCAAGCAGAGAACATGGTGCCCAGTACCGCGTACATTTCTACAGCCTCTTCTTTCTTGAGTACCTCTGAAGTGCCTTTCAAGGGTGTATCTGTACGTTCACTGCCTGAGTGCTTCTGACTACACCTGACTGATTCACACACTGCTTCTTCGTCAAAGGGACGTGTCTTTTCTCTTCTGAACATTTTGACATCCTCCAACAAAACAAAACATAGGTAAACACAGTTAAATATATTTTACGCAGAATCTCTGAATGTTTTGTCAAAAATGATTGTCTTCTTTGCCTGGTCACCCAGACCCACCCCAGATTCTATGGCTTCCTCTCTTGTGCTCCTGTCCACTTGTACCTTTCCATGATGAAGTGAAGAGTTTAGAAAGGATATGGCCAGACACCCTCTGCCTCCTGCTGCAATGCAGTGGGGAATACACAGCCTCACCTGTGAATATTCTGACTAAGAAAAACTGACCTAGATTTGAACAGGTCTCCAGATCTACCAATTTACAATAATAGACAGAAGATGAAGAAACACATTAAACACCACCATAAGGACGCCATCAGCAAAATTCTCAAGTACAAAGAACACACCCACAAAGGAAGCACAAGGACAAAACAAGGGAGGAGTAAATTTTGACTAACAGAGATTTAAGAGCTATCTCAGTCAAATACAATGTGTGCACACGCTTTGGATCTCAATTCAAACAAACCAATTGTAACAAATGTATGAGACAAGCTGGAAAATGTGCCGGAAATTTGCTGTATTAAAGACACGTTAAATTTTTTAGGCTTGATCATGGCACTGCCATTAAGTTTTTAAAAAGAGTTCTTACATTGAGAGAAATAATAAAGCTTTATAAGGGTAATGTTTGCAGATTTCTTCAGAATAATACAGTAAGGGAAAGAATGGGGAACAGATAAAACAAATTAACACGTTGATAATTGATAAGGAAATGTGATGAGTACATGGGAGTTGATTTTACTGGTCTTTCTACTTTTGTGTATGCTTAATAATTTTCACAATAAAATGTAATACCATTTTAAAAATCCATAAACAATATCCCTTTCAAAATCTCATCAGTGAGCATGAGGAAGTGTTGCTGTAATGGTCACCCTTAATAACAAGAATACACGATTTAAAAGATTTTTTAAATGGGCAATGGGAAGGAGCACACAGTTGATTCAACATCATGAATAGAATTTATACGTGTTGCATGTACTTAGTATGTACCAAATATGACATAATTAAACTTAAGCATATGGAGGGAAGGCAGGATTCTTTTTTATAAAGTAGTATTTAAGAAAGAATTTAACACTCTTTAATTTTAATTCATGATTTTTCATTTAATTCATGATATTTTTCTGGCGAGGATTTTAGATAAAACCCCTTAATTAGTTTTAATCATACTCACACACACACACACACACACACACACACACACACACACAGGGAAAGCCAGTGGGAAGAACAGGTAAAGTCGTAGTCTACCTCAGGCCAGCCTCCTCGACACTCAGAATTGCTATTCATTTTCTCCTTCATATTCTCTCCTACTCAGTTCCCTCTAAACCTCACCAATCAGGAATGTCTGAAGGCTAACTGAAATAGGACAGCAGACCCTGTGGGTACCTTATTGTCCTTTCTGTCCTGGAGCCTCAGCCGTGAGTTTTCAGGTGTGATCCCATGTCATCCGTGGTACCTCAGTGTTCACCTCAAACAAGTTTTCCATCCTTATCCGTGTAATTGTTGACATATAGCTGCATTTCATCTATCAGTATTTTGTATCTTTCAATCTATGGGGAAATGATATATGTACCTATGCTTTTATAAATCTGATAGATTTTAAATCAAGTCTTAACATTTCGTAGATGTTCAAATTGGTCTATAACAGGGTATGAGGGTTATTCCTCAGATGTATGTACCATGATTTCAACAGATGGGAATATTAGGCACTTAGCTGTGAATCCACAGATATAGTGTCTCTCCACTATGGTGGAATCTTTGAAAATGGATCGTGTCTTTTGTTGTTCCATGGATCATGTGTCCATGTTAGGCTGCCACACTTGTGAATGTGAGTCAGAGAATTGTGGGCAGGTCTCACTTTGCCACTTGACGACACTGGTTCTGCCATAATGCAGCACCATCAGTACCTAAGAAGTGCGTTGACCTGTGATATTTTCAGATATGCAGTTCATTGACAATGGATAGAGTGACATTGACAAATATAGGAAATTACAACAGGTTCTTGTGTAGCTGGACTTAGCCTCCCACGCAACATCTGAGGGTTGTTGGAGCCTGCAGAGGGAGCCCTTGCATTAGGAGATAATGAGCAACCTGCGAGCAAATTTTAGAGCTGCTACTGGTAACAACATGCATCAATTTCATAGGACCATAGCCTAAGCCCCCCCGCCTCCCCCCACATCCACTCCCTCAGAAGAAGAATAACTGTTTAGATTGCCCACCACTTCCCCTTGGCCCACAAAAAGGATTCTAGATGAAAGATACTCCTTTCATTTTCACAGGAAATGGCCGAATGTAAGCTTGTCTGCAGTATTTGGTATGTGAACTTAACAAATGATTCAGTGAAAGTTTTACCCAGACTATAATCTTGCAGAGTGGTTAATTTTAACTCCTTTAAAAACAAACTTAATCTTATGATGATTCTAATAGCCATACATTAAAGCTTTCACATTTTAAAAGAAAGAAAAAAAAAAGAGCAGAACAAACACACTCACATTCATTCATTTTCTCATTATAAATCTTTGCTTTGGTTAATATTAACACCATAATAATAAATAAGTAAAAATCAACATTTATTAAGTTTATTAGGTGGCAGATACTTTTTATTCATTATCTTACCTGAGCCTATCAACATCAACTTACTCCATTTAACAGATAAGGGAATTGGGGCTAGAAAGGACATATGACTTGCCTAAAACCATGCAGCCTGGAGCCATTCAAACCCAGATGTGACTCCAGAGCCCATCTCCCATTTTGGTGTTGGCTGGGACTAGAAGCAAGATGCTGACTTCTCCACAGACTTTCTTCCAGCTACCGTTTAATGCAAAGACGACAGCAGGGTGGCAGCGAAAGTCCTTTTCCTGCATTAAGTCGATCACATTCTCTCAAGGAGATGAATGAACATCCTGTTTTATAACATTCATCCTGGATAAAGCATCCTTTTCCATTTTCCGTCCATTACCATTCCTCAGTTTTGTGGTTTACTCTAATGTTTTAATTGGTCTCATTCCAGATCTCCTACCTACACGAATTCTTAATCTTTCTTTTGATCCATCCTACAATGTACGTGATTTGTCAGAGTAATGCATAATACGGCTACTACTAATTATAATACTGAATGTGTTAGAATTCATAAAATTGTTTTATGTACATTATTCTATTAATGTCTCAGAATAAACCTGAGAGGTAGGCATTGTTTTCCCAAATCACAGATGAGGATAACAAACCTCAGGGAGATGAAATGACTTGCTAAGGTCACACAGCTAAGAAGTGGCAGAGGTTTCAAGGTGGAGCAGTGACAATGAAAAAAACCCATATACCTTACAAATTTTATAAAACTTAAATACGATAGTTGAGAAAATAATCAGCCCATTCGACTATTTCCCTCCCCTCCAACACACACTTTAACAAGGCTTTAATCACTCTCTTTCTCTGTGCCCATTAAGTCCCCACCACTCTGAGAGGACTGTAAAAGCAAGTTACATTTGTTCCAAAAGCGATTTTATGCTTTTCTACTTTGGGAACAATAAAAGCAAATTGAATTCACTGTGAAAAGAATCAGCCTCTTAAGGATGTTCCACAGAACAGTACTCTAAAGATTCTGCTAAAAGATGAAACCAAGGAACAATTGAGTTTTAAAATAAGGTAGAAGAAGTCAAAGCGATGATTAGCAGCTGCTTAATGTTCCTTTCTGGTTTTTAAATAAAATTAAGATATAACCACTAAGGCTTCAACTACCACAAATACAAGCACACCCTGTAACGAATTCTGTAACTCAGCACATATCATGGTAACTCCCAAACACCCCATTTGTGGTCGCTGGAATGTCAGTGGGAGTTAAGAGGCTTTATTCTAAACTCATGCACAGATAACCCAGATATTGGCAATGGGTATTGATTATTGACGGGGCATTGTCATGTCAGTCATTTGTCATTGGCACCCTTTAAAATGAATAGGGAGACAATAATCATCAAATGGTCATCACAGGGATGAGAAAATAAGCAGATGCTAGAAAACAAAGTGCTCAAATTGCCATCACTTTTTCTTTCAGGTATTTTCCCAGCTTTAAATTTCAAATTAATTAATTTCAATTCTTCGAATCAATTTCTCTCCTTGACCTTTAATATTCACCGCAAAACAGCTATATCTCACAGTCCCCGATAATTTAAAAACTTGCCTTAGGATTTGGGGGGATTTGCCGTTGAATATTTTTTCCTTTCCTCAAAATCAACTAATCAGCAATGAACAAATGATTGCCTTGTGCCAAGAATTTCATAAAAGAGGAAGAGTCTTTCTTATTCAGCTGAGCTGTAAGCCTTGAAAACAGAAACATTGATACTGCCCCCAATGACAAGGAAAAGAGTAGGCTCTCTTGTACTGAAATTCAATATAATTTTCCACAGGGAGAAAGTTCCTCCAAGTCTGCACGATTAAAAATAAAAATGTTTTGATGGTGATTTGGGTGGTGAATGTTAAGGGGATTTAGTGTGTGTCTCCAGGGCTGAAGGGAAAGTATGTACCTACTCTTGGGAAGAGAAATGCAGTGCTAGGAAAACAACAAGGAGAGACGAATGCAATATTGAAAGGTAGACTGGAGTGCAGCTCAGATTTTAGAGATCATGTATAGAACCGAATTGGGGAGTAACCATGAAAAGTCAGTTAGTCAAGTTTTCCTGGTCTTGAATGTGACCTTTTCTGAAACCTGTGGGTCTAACTGCCTGGCATCTAAACTTTCTATGGCTCTGGCTTTAATTAGCCCCATTTTGAGCCAATTGTCTGGCCTGTAGCAATTTTGCAGGCATATTATGGGGAGGTGAGTTTCTTCAAATCCACTTTGGAATTTTGGCCCTTAATTTCATTAAGTCTGTATCCTGAGCCAGCCCTCCTTATCAGGCACTGTTCAAAATAGAGTTTTTTGTCCAGTCTATGTCTGCCAATGATGGAATCCACAAATTCCTAATGCATCTCTGTGTGAATCGGGTCTCTGTTCCACCACTGCCTGTTGGTGGCGTGCACATATGCGAACCATTGCAGAGAACAGAGAGGCAATTCAGAGGCTGGGAACATTTTTAGAATAATGATACTCAGTGGAATTTCACATAGACTTGCATTTTAATTTATGACTATAGGCCACTTTTGTCAAATAAAGCATGTATTTACAATACTCAAACATTTAAAGTTTTTGAAAAATGTTTAACTCTTTTGGGTTTGGGTTTACACTTGTCTTTAATGTGTACATAATTTAAGTTTTGGCAATGGAAAGAGAAACAATCCAACTGTACACAAAACAGTACTGAGATAGTTAGAAGATGGGCAGTACTGGAGATTGGGCATATGTGGATCAGGGTAAGTCGTTCTTCCTGCTCTGATTTATTCATCCATTCAGTTTTTCATTCGTTCATCCATATTCATAGTCTCTTTCTCATACACGAAAAAAATACAGTATCAAAAATGTTTATATTGTAAAGAGGTAAGTTGTTGAACTTTTCTGGTGCTTGATTTCTCAGCTATAAAATAAGGGAATTGTTTAAAATGACACAATATTCTGGAAATATTTAGGTAACATAAAATAATTACAATAATAATGGTAACTAGACCTAATAACAATAAAATCTAACAAGTCTCTTCTGCCCACAGACTTATTCCAATCACTTGATGGTTAAAAGGTCCTTTGAGGGCCTCCGAATTCAGGTTAGATCTCCTCTGTGTAAGGATTGGCCTAAGTCCAATCACCCCAAGGCTTTGGGGAGGGTCATGGCCTTCCCTGGCACACTCAGAGGTGCATGGCGGGTTGTACCTGCCCTTAGGGAGCTCAGGAGAGCCACACCTTGCATTCCTCTTCTATGAGGCCAGACACAAACTCTTATACTCAGGGATGTCAGGAAATCAGCCCTTAGGCCACATGCTCCCCATGAGCCTTTGGGGCTGAAAACACAGAGTTATTTGCAGCTTCTCAAAGTAAAATGAGATTAATGACATGACTGCCTTCAAATCACAAGAGGTGCCCCTAGTGCCTAGGGCTTCACTGAAGAAATGCAGGCAGTGATGGGTAGGGTCTTTGAGCCTGTCTTCCTCAGCCAGGAATTTGAGTCCAGGATTCCGGATATTGGGTGAACATTTCCCACTTAGCAAGAAACCAGATTATCAGTCTTCCCAGCATGTTCCAAAAGTGAATTTTAAAACTATATCTACTATCTCCTTGAAAGTTAGTTTTTACAAGAATTTTGGAAATACGTCAGGTCTTATCAAAATTTGAATTAAATTCAAGGTACTCATATCTAGAAGGACTCTAACCACTAATGCTGAATGGAATGTTTCCACTTGGGAAAAAGCCACAGAGCACATGGGTGCTGAATGTCAGGAATTGCTTTTTATAGATTCTAAAACACAGAAGGTTTGAATTTAATGTCTGTGTCATATGCTAAACACATGTGACCCTAACTAAATATCACAAAAACCTACCATAAATTAATCGTCAACCTTAATGGTTTCCTCATTTCAAAACACATTTGTTTGGCAAGTTAATGCCTCTAGGCCAAGATTTAAAAGTGACTACACAGAGTTTAAATGAAAAACATATCAGGATATATATGTCTATACTAACACACACACACGCACACTCCCACATACAGTTTCTCTATCATTATAACTCAAAATGGAAGAAGAATTTTGCACACATTTGGGTTCTGTCCTTTTGCTGCCACTGGCAATTTTTGGTATTCTGAGAGCCTCACCTCCACTTTACCAAACCGGAAGGACAACATTAACCGGAGTTAGGCTTTTTCAAAATATCTCTTTTTTCGTAACCAGTGTCTGTCTGCGTGTGGGTGTGTGAGTGTACGTGTGTTTCCAAAAGTTTTCTTCAGGAAAAAAGAAGGCGCATAGTGGGTTTGAGGCATTTATAAAAAAGGAGAGATGATTTTAAAGGTTATTTAAAAGCTGTTAGTTGCTTTTACAATTTACTTTATTTTTAAGTTTAGGATCCAAGTTCCTTTGATTCTAAGGCCAGCTCACTCCCCTCACATCTCCTTCTGGGGCTAGAGAAATCCTAGATAACATGCTTCCCACAGGGAGAGACAAGAGCAACGGGGGGAAGGAAAAGGCAGCTGAGAGGAAGGGGCCCACGGAGGCGCGTCTGGCGAAGGCTCTGCTGCCTGAGCTACCAGCGCGGCTACGAGCCGGCTGCAGGCGGCTGCTTCACCCAGCCTGCCGTGTGGGCTAACAGAGACCACATGAGTTTCACTTCAGACACATCTTCTGGTAACAGGCTGGCCATTTAAAAAAAAAAAAAAATAGGCAGAATGAAATTTTTCAAGGAATATCTTTTTTCTTGCTTTTCTTCCCTAAATATAAAAGCAGGAGACTTTGGGAGGGAAGTGGCATATGAAATCATTTAGTAAATGTTTTAGTCTCTATCATAAATAATCTGACAGAGTGGAATATTCGCAAGAATCAAATTTTTTTATGTTCTTTATCTGTGCCTAAGTGCCTGTCTTTATTATGATTGCCAAATGCAAGGCAGTAACATGATGGTATAACTTAATATAATACAATGTATACTTACATAAAAAATTCATAATAATTTACTCTGTGGAAATGTAAATCATCTGTTTCCACTGGAATACAAACACATTCTAGTATATATTTAACATATTTTATTTCACATCTTATTTTAAATAGAAATAAGCTTCTACTTCCCTAAGGAAATATTTAGTATAACAAAAATTTTTACCAATGTTTCACTCAGAGCAGAAAATAATGAGGTTTACCTATTAAATTTATTTCTATTTTTAAAATTTTAACATTTTGACAGATCCTATGCAAAGAAAAAAAGAATACGTCAATGCCCAAATTCAGTATGGTTTATTGATGCTGTTGAGGCTGATTCGAGGATCTGATTGAGTCCTGAGTCAGACCCAGCCAGACTGTGATCGAAGCCCCTTGGGTTTGTCTCCTCCGCACAGTGTGCACGTCGGTTTTGGATGCATCCTCTCACTGGACTCTCATAGTTACCCCAAGAAATAGAGACAGGGCAGGTATCAAGATCTCCCTTAGAGATGACATTTAGCACCACGGGTCTACAATCTTTTATTCTACCTGGGAGAATACAAAAGAGCACCTGCCCATTGTACAGGTGCAACATCAAGGTGTTGTGACTCCTAAGTGCTGTGGCAGGGACAAAAACAGGATGAGAAGTTGGCATTGAGCACATACGACATCTTTTCTAATGACTTGGAAACATTAGAAAAATTGAGTCGATATATTTCTAGGGAAAAATTCCCTTTTTCAGGTAACATTGATCATTCATTTTCTATTCATTCAACAGGTTATAAAGCTCCTATCTGTGACATGAAGTTAAGAGGGAACAAAACAAAGAGACTGCCTCCAGGAAACCTTCCACTCTTATGGAACATGCAGAGCAATAAAGAGCAAGATGATCACAGAAAGGGATCCACACTACATAGGAAATATACAGGGGAGGAGGGGATAGGGCTTTTTGTTTTTTTGTATATGTAAGTCAGGGATGTGAGATTTGAGGTGAGGCTTTAAGAATCAGCCATCCTGGCAGAGACAAGGCCCTGAAGCAGGAATGAGCTGAAGCAGGGCAGGCCAGCGTGGCTGGACGTGGGCGGCCAGGGAGAAAAGACAGAAGCTGCAGTCAGGGTGCAAAGGGCCTTGGAGGCCATGGAAATTGGTCAGAGTTTGTTTGAAGTACAAAGAGAAGTCACCAGAGTGTTTCTCAGAAGGAACGGGATATGAGGTGATTTACGGTTTTTAAAGACCACTCTGCCTGCTAAGTTATAGGAAGGCAGAGGTAGAAGCGGGAAGACCAACAAAGAGGATATTTTTATAGCCCAGGCAAGAGATGATAGTGATCTGTCTGGCAGAAGCAGAAGGGGAAAAGAAACCAGAGTCAACATACATTTTGGAGGTAGCACTGGTGGGACTTACCAAAGGACTAGACGTGGAGGAAGGAGAGGGAAAGGAAGGGACCAAGGATGCTTCTGAGGTCTTCTGGCTTGAGCATGCCAGATGGCATGTGCCATTTACAGGCCCGTGGAAAATCAAGGGTTTGATTTTGGATGTGAGGTTAGAGATGTTTGCGAGAAGCCCAAGAGGGGATATATGTTAAGAAACTAGATACGTGAGACCAGGGTGTGGGGGAGGAAAGAGGGAACTTTGGAAGCCATCAGCATACAGATAGTGGTTCAGGCCATGGGACTGGGTGAGAGTACTCAGGGAAAGAGCGTGGCTAGAGGAGAGAGGAGGGCTCCAAACTGAACTCTGATCTTGCTATAGGAAGAGGAAGTGGCAAAGGAGTGTGAGAGTTGCTGCCAAAGAAAGAGAAAAGTTACAAAGTTAATCTACACATTCAGATTAGTTCCTCAGGCAGTCCATCGATGAGGGCAAATAACTTCATCAGTTGTTTCAGATACCTCTACACTTCTGTCTGATAAAAAATTCCACCTTTACCAAAGTCACTTCTATAGGTTCATTTTTAGAGGCTAGTACGTTGCCTACTTTAAAATCTTACCTTTGCTCCAGTGTCTCCCACTCCACGTAAACCCATCGGTCCTGGGGGTCCTGGTAATCCTCGAGGCCCCTGAGACAACACAATAAGGGAGGCATGAGCATCCCTGTAGTATGTAGCGTTCAGGAAGAAGGGAGGGAAGGAAAAAGGGAGGGAAGGAAGAAGGAAAAGTAATGTCCACACTTACAGCCACACCAGGATAGCCGTCGCCTTTGAGTCCTGGAGCACCCACTGGTCCCCGAGGGCCTTGGGCACCCTGGATAAATGCCAACACCAGGTGGTATCATGAGACTAAATTATAAAACACCAGGTTAAACTTCAGCATAACACCAACTCAATATGCCAAAGATGGATTTCATAAGTGCAGAGGAATAATTTGAAAAATTTTAGGAGCAATTCCTACCACACATGCAACTCGTTATCTCTTCATAAGTCTTATCCACTTGAGTTCAGTGGGAGGTGTGGAATGAATGCGAAGAATATACATAAACCATTACAAAGCCCTCTGTAGGAAAAATACACCTCACAGGAATTCAAAAATGGCTTATCGCTAAAATTTTAATTTTAAAAATTGTAAGTTTTTAATGCATCATAAATCAGGAAAAAGTATAAAAATGAGAAAATTTAGTAAGCACAGTGTGAGAAGAATAGAAAAAGAATACATAGCAAAATTTTGTACATGGACTAAGGTAACTATATGCTTCCTATTGTTGTGTTAAGCCTATTGTCGATGGGGCCCAAATTACGTGAGGAATAAACTCAAATGAAAATAAAAACATTAATTTTTTTAAAACATAAGGTATGGGACATTGAGAGTTTGTGTTTCATGTCTTGGGACCTAGGAAAAAGTTATAAACATTGATTTACAGTAACAACGTTAGGCACAAAAACTTTTTGTAGCAACCATTAACCTCCTATGCAGAGAGCAAGGAGGGGTGATTAGTGTTCTTTGGACAACCAAGTTTTCCCAGATGTGTAACTCTCTTACAAAAGGAAATCAGAGAAATATATGACTGAAGGAAAATGGAGAGAGAGGAAGAAAACAAATTAAGAAGAATCTTTTAGAAGAAGGCTTAATAACTATAAGTTCATTACACTTATATATAAAACTTGTAATATTTCTTTCGACACCACATTCCATTGTTACTGTGGTAACTTTTACAACAGCCCTTGTCAATATGCATCCCTTGTTTTGATAAAGAGCTGTTCGTGTTTAAAAATATTTATGTTTTTTTACATTAGGAGAAAACTCTAATAACAGGCAGACCTTTGTATCCAAGAATGAAGAAGGCAGACCTTTGTATCCAAGAATGAAGAAAGTAGCAGGACTCTTAAGTACTTTCCTTACATGCAAGCAAATTCTGAGATCAAATTGCCATTATTCTAAGCCAAAATACTGCCCCAAATCCAAATCCCCAAAACTCTTAATTCTACTCCTACGAATGAATGATTGATTGGGGAAAAGAGGAAAAACTGCATTCCCTTTAAGCAATAAAAAAATAAATTTACTTTGAAAACCATGACTGCCACAGCTGTTTTTTCCTGTTAAATCTGAGACTGGTTTTGTCTGGTTAGTCTTCTTAAGAATGATCATCTTTAGAAAATATGTGGTCACTTATAAAACCTTAATGAATTATTTATCATCAACAAAAACCCAAGATGATTTCTTAAAGTTATATGAGAGATTCCTTTATGAGTAGAGAAGGAAAAAAGAAAAAAAAGTTATATGCGAGAGAACAAGAGTAAGTTCTTCCAGAGAAGTAAATTTTTGTATATCCCCAACTACAGGGAACTGGTCACTTCTCAGAAGCAATTTTTTTATGCTATTTCGACTATATTTAAGGTTAAAGCTCTAAACATTCGCATATGAGACTTGTCCCAAAATCAGATTCCCATTTCTCTCCATGTTTACACAAGGAGAGGGTCAACAACAGAATAAAGTAGTAACTGCTACCTAGTTAAGTTGAAAGGAAAAGAAAATTGGAATCACAATTCACTTTTCAGTTTTTATTTCTAAGTTCCAAGCCCATAACAAATTATCAGCAGCTGCTATTGCTTAACCTCTGGCAACCACAGTGGAGGGGGGAAAAAACCATTAAAACACTGACAGCTTACAAACATTTTTCTCCTAGAGATCTTTGTCCTCGTTCCTGTAAGCATTTCAGGTAGCTTGTTCCTTCTCATGTTAATAGGAATATAAAGGGGCCTGCAGGGGCAGATATTTATTTTGGACTCCTCACGATATTTTTATAGATGGATTTCTGCCACTGCACTTTGCTGCACTGGATTCAAGAAAATGTTTTACAAAGTGACTCACTTTGAAGTGTTTCTCTCATTCAATAGAAATTAGGGCAAAATTAAAATCTGATATTTTGAAATCAGCTTTACGGGAGATCTGAGAGATCCTTGAAGTAGTGCACAAAATTGAATTAATGTGCAAAACTTTCATCAGATATTCAAAGGCATATATGACCCTCCCAGAACTTAAAACCTAAGGAATTAGGGAAGAGTGGCAGAAAGAGTATCGTTAGAACCCAGCGGCGGCGGAGGCAAATATCTTTAAATACCCTCACCTACAATGCCCAATAACCATCAGCAGAAAACAGGTGGGGCTTATAAACTCCGGCAACACATTTAATTGGATTTTATTCCTATTTCAAAGAGAAGTAGATAGATAGCTATAAATCATGGGTTGTATATACACACTATCAAACAATATTAAAATTATCACATGAATGTAATTGATCAAGGTCATATCTACAGTTATCACATTAGAAAATTTGGAATTTTCTCATTGAGTTGTCTGTATAGCTTGGGGTATTACAGGGAGGGGTCTACATAGCTTAGGTTCCATTTACCTCAGGGTCTGGGGAGCAGGTGAACAGCCCACCTCAGTTTGCCCAAGATTTTCCCAGTTTCAGCCCTGAAAGCCATGCATCCTAGGAGGCCCCTCAGTCCTGGGCAAACTAAGGCAGCTGTCACTGTAGTGGGGAGGAGGACTGTTAAAGCAGTAAGAACAGTGGGGGCTCCAGATCCTTCCTCTGCTTTCAAACAAGAACCACTCCAATCTATATCAGTTTTACACAGTAAGTTTTGCATTATATTTCCTTTAAAAGATGACTCCACATGCTCTTTTTTTTAACTTTGGAAGTCATTAGTTTAGTACTTGAATCCTAGATGAGACAATTTGTTAGGAGGGCACATACATCAGCTTCAAAGCCGCGGAACAACATGCCATTAATTTAAAAAGTGCTGATTATGGGGCCCTGAAGACTGTTTTCATAAACAGAGATGTGTGTGTTGACACCTGAGAATGTTATAAACACTAAATTTTGCTGTGATGCTGAGGACAGTAAAAAGAGGGAAATGGTCCTTCATTCCTGTGGAACACTAGATATGATTACTTAAAGCTGATTTCTTCTATAATTATTTATATTTTCATCTGAAATAACTCCAAAGGATGGCTAATCAAAGCAGGGGAAATTTTTATTCACTAAAGCTTCCAAATACACACTTTTTTGCACAATGTTTTGCAGAACAGATACTTCAGAAGTTAATATGTAAATGAAAGAGACCAGAAGCATGTAATCCCTTGTATCCCAGACACTGCAAAAAGTACAGTTTCAAACAACTGTCTAGTCAGCAAAAATTTAACTGTAGAAGCTACTGTTCCCCACGTGTATAAAAAATAAACTGCTTGATCAAAAAAAAGGGGGGGGAAATAGCTATATTCTTACATTTTAGTTCATTAACATAGGGACTTCCCAAGTAGAACAATTTATTATGTATTAAATCTACCTTCATTTCTCTCACGTACAGAAAAAGAACGTGAATAAAGCATACCTTTGGTCCTCGAACAGAAAGTCCAGGTTCTCCTTTAAATCCAGGCATCCCAGGTCCTCCTCTATCTCCCTGTACATTTCAAACAACATTCACAGGCTATAGGTTGCGTAAGAAATCACACGGGTACGTAGCAAAAAAGAGATTGGCCAATCCATACAGAGCTTAATGTATCCATCTCAGACTTGAGATCACATATTCTTCTAACATATTCGAGGGGACAAATCCTAATAAAACTTGTCAGTAAAGACTACTTCAGCTGTTAGGAGAAAGCCCACTGAAATAATAGTTGGCAATTTAGACTCAAGTATTTGGACTGTAAGAATGCCTGGCAATCTTCTTAAAACTGCATGGATTTCTTTTCAGCCAGACTTTTCAATTATAAACCCTAGTAGATTCTTCTGGATAAATGTAATGTAATAAATTCTTACCTGCATCAGGATCCAGGAGTTGGAAGAGATAGTGAAGGCTAAAGTGACGAGCTCAGACCAGGAGCACAAAACCCATTTTCTAGTCCTAACTCTACTGATGGCTTTCCATTTGCTTGTCTGTGAAATACCAGGGCTGAACTAGATCATTTCCTAGGGCTCTTCCAAAACTGAAATTCTAATTCACTGATATCATGAAATTTTTTTTTCTCCAACTGCCAAAGACCCAAGAAAAAGAAAAAGTTATTCCCAAGAATTACCTTTGGCCCAGCTGGTCCAGGAATTGATGCTCCAGGCATTCCAAAAGGGCCCATAATGCCCGGCTCACCCTTAAAAGGAGCAAAATACTCATTAACATTTCAAGCAGAGAAACCGTGTATGGAGATTATATTAGGAAAAGTATAAAAATGTTTGCAGATATTAAAATATTATGACCTTTGTTTCAAAGACCAATGTGAAAATAATTTGAGCATCTTTTGTAAATTACTAAGGTTATTGACCAGTAAGATTTCAATGCCTTTAAATAAATGTAGTCAATTAATTCCTGAAAGTTAGGAAAATTGTACCTCTTGTACATTCTTTTATTAGCCAATAAAAATTATGCAATTCATGGTGCTTCCCTTTTGTGTTATATGTCAGGAAGCTCAGAAAGAAATTTTTTGTTCAATGATAACAATTATCTTTAGCATAAGTTTTAGGGAACACTTCTAGTTTATAATTCTTTTTCCTTTGCTGTTTTAATGGTCCATGGTATATCAATATCCCATTATATGATATCTCACATCCTTTTTAAGTAGAGACCGTACGATTTTCTTAAATGAAATTTTGAACAGAAAAATTAAAATATTTCTTTTTTTGTTGTCTGATATTGTCTCAAGGACTCAATCTGGAGCAACTGGATCTAGACCATGATTCTCAAATTTTAGAGAGTAGGGGAATTATCCAGAGAGTTTGGTAAATGCAATCCCGGGTTTCAAAACCCAGAGATTCTGATTCAATAGATCTAGAGGCCCCAGCCTCTAAGAATATGAATTTTTATAAAGCACTCCTGGTGATTCTGATATGGATATCATTACCACACTTTGAAAAACACTATTCCAAAGCAATTGTCACTGCACACCACACGGTGTTCAAAATGACCCACTGGGATAGAATATTAGAACTTCTCCATATATTTTTATCTCACCTATTAAAATTTCTATTATTTATATAAGTTCACAACATAATAATATGATATGATAGTTTATGAATAAAAACTACAATAAAAAAACCTATATCAGAATATGGTAAAAATTTTACTGGGAGAGGTTTATAATCCAAACAGTTGGAAACTACTGCTCTAGAGCAGGTGTCGGCAAACTGCAACCCATGGGCCAAATCCAGCCTGCCCCTCATTTTGCATAGCCTTGGGCTAAGAATGGTTTTCACATTTTGAAACAGTCATTATACAAGTACTTACATAATATCTTGAATTTTGCCCCTTGGCCTTCAAAGCCTAAAATATTTACTCTCTGGCCCTTTACCAAAAAAATTGTAGAGGTGTCTTACAGAATGAACTATGTCTATGCTGTGTTTCAACCTGACCCTCTAGGATCTCAGATTGCTGCCTAATCCTGCCTCTACTTGTTTCATGCTTTCTGAAAACTCCACAGCATAGCTGCTTATTTGGTCATTTGGCTTCCTCCGGGAGGGACTCCGTCAATCAGATGCACCAGGGATGACAGCTGCCCAGAGCAACATTCATCTTCCCTGCTGAGGCCTCCCACCGTGCCAATTAGCCAATACACCCAACAAGCTGCACACAAGGCCTATTGGGCCCGGTTCATGCCACAGCTTAAATGTGCCAGTCCTTAAACCCAAACCTGAAAGGCTGTGACACATGACACAGCCAGGATCTGGAAACAGATAAACACCCTATCCAATATTCTGACAAGGGAACAAAACATTAACCTATTAAAATTCCTCACTGAAACCAGGGGTAAAGCAAAATTATGCTTCTAGATTTGTTTTTTTTTAAAGATGCCAATTACGATTGTATACGATTGTATATGAAAGTATACGATTCTCTTAAAGACCCTGTATTAAGGGGCGTTTATGCTTTAAAATATGGCAATTCATCTTTTAACAGCTTTATTTTAAAACACAGAAAAATATTCACCTTGAATAAGAGTAACTAAGACATAAAGAGTAATCACTGTTGTTAATACTCATACAATACCTTTCTTATATAGAAATGTTCTTTCTATTGAATCCAGATATCTGGGCATGGCAACAAGAAATCTGGGTTTATGCTAAGCTCCCCAGGTGATACTGATGGACACTGAAGTATAAGAATCACTGGTCTACAGGTGATGCTTTGTTTTGTACCTGTTGTTATCTTGCTGGTACCATTTTTTAAAAAATTCGCTCTGGTCCTTAAATGTATTCCTTGTCTCTTTCTTACAATTAGCACCTTCCTAGAGACATGAACTCTCAGGTTTGCAGTTTCTGTTTCCTGAAACATTCAAATGACCTCAGAGTTCTCTGCTGCTAAGTCAGGACACGCACTTAACTGCCTGCCTCACAACCTCCTTCACCTGTTCCTCAGCACCCTCCTCAGTCTAGGGCTTTTTTGTTGTTCAGCAAAACAGGTGATGGAGAATTGTATTTCCTATGGCCCTCACCGTCTCCCAACTTCTGAATATTTGGTTATTACTAGAGAGGATTGACATACAGATTCTCTCTTAGAAGCATATGTATCCCTATGAATATTACATATTTTATGCAATCTCTTTATTCCATTCTATTATGGTCTGGGAATAGTGTGTTTCCTAAAGGTTTTTTTTATTTTGGGGTTTTTTGGTTTTTTGTATTTGTTGGGAAGGAAACCAGGGATCAAATGTTTGGTGTAAACCTAATATTCTATTAAAACCAGACATAATTACAAATCTCCCCAAACCATCAATGAGAGCATAAGAAACACACCTTTGGTCCTTCGGGCCCTGGAAATCCCCTCTGCCCTTGATTTCCTTTGCTCCCTTTCTTTCCTTCATCGCCCTGAGAAAATAATTATAAAAATAGAGACACTGTATTAACAAACGCTCCCTAACTTAATAATGACCGTATCAGAGTCAGATTCTCAACTAACACCAATTTTAAAGTGACGTGCCCCGAGCACCACTTAGTTATGTGGGGTTTGTCAATGTTCTTAAGCAGATTGGATAACTTCAGAATGGTTGTCTTCACCATTTATTCAATATGATTTAATATTTTTTAAAATCTTAGTTCTGTATCTTTCTTTGGGAACTTTAATTTGAATTTGCAGTTCTTTTGCACCGTCTATTAACAGATGGTTCTGAAACATTCACAGTTTCAGAAAAGAGAGCTATCTATGCTTTTTCATACTGTTTTCCAATTTTCCTGCTATTTCAGTTATAAAACATAAAATGAGACACTTTTTAAAATCACAGAAAGAATCACAGGAAGAAAATCCTATTTCTTCCTCAGTGGGACATCTAGTTCTTTCCCCCAAAGGAGGCCAATAATTTTATTAGTAGGAAGATGCTCGAGCATTAACCTGGTGCAGAGCTAGAAACTATGACTACTAGCTATTTCCCAGCACGGTGTGCAAAGCAGTGCTCTCCCAAAAGAATCCTTTGACTTTCAACCAGAAACATCACAGCATCACAAAAGTATCTTTGTTTTTTGGGTTTTTTTTTTCTTTTTTTTTGAGACAGAGTCTCAGCTCTCTCACCTGGGCTAGAGTGCCATGGCATCAGCCTAACTCACAGCAACCTCAAACTCCTGGGCTCAAGCAAGTCTCCTGCCTCAGCCTCCCGAGTAGCTGGGACTATAGTCGCACGCCACCACGCCCGGCTAATTTTTCTATTTTTAGTAGAGACGGGGGTCTTGCTCTTGCTCAGGCTGGTCTCAAACTCCTGACCTCAAGTGATCCTCCTGCTTCAGCCTCTCAGCGTGCCAGGATTACAGACATGAGCCACCGCGCCCAGCCAAAAGTATCTTTCAACTAGGGCTCAACAGCAAGGCACCATATCCAGGTGTGTGCCCAGCTCAACAAAGGAGTAATTCGTTGTGGTTTGCAGCTGAGGCTATTTGAACATTTATGATATAAATGACTACACCATGGTTTTCAAACTTAAGCATCAGAATCACCTGCAGGGCTTGTTACAACACCAATTGCTGGGCCCTGCATCCAAAGTTCCTGATTTAGTAAGTCTTCACCGAAGTCCAAGAATTTGCACGTCTCATATTTCCAGGTGACGCTGACGCTGCTGGTCCAGGGACCACATTTTGAGAACCACTGGGTTATACTAAGGTCATCAGCAAAGCACACATTTCACTTAGAAGAAGAGGTGACCTCCTGTAGAATCCACAAAGGTGTAATTAACTCCCCATGGTCCATACTAATGGAGAGCAGTAACAAAGTATTTTTAAAAAGTTGAATGTCCAAATGTCATTTATTACATCATTATCATTTGCCAATAGAGACAAAACCCAACCACAACTATTTATTTTCTTCCATTCACTACCACTAACGTAACTTATTGACCTAAATTACCCCAGAAGACAACAGCAGGAACCCACTTCTATGGAATAAAGTACCAACACTGAACTGCGGCACATCTAGGTTATGTAACACATTCCTACCACTCTTCTCCAATAGCCTTCCATAAGCCACAAATCACCTCAAAACCACAAATCTAGTGGTGTCTGTTTCCAATATATATTCTCCTTGTCCTATTGGTGGCATCTGATAGCACCCATTGCTTTCATCTTGAAACCCTTTCTCCTTGGTTTCTCCAACATGGTACTATTCTGCTTCTGCTGTTCAGAATGTTTTCTCCAGCTACCAACTGGATAGGGCCCAGCTGGGTGTAACTTCCAGCAATCTGTGTTCTAACAAGCCCTGGAGGTGATTATTCTGATACTCAAGTTTGAAAATCCTGGTGTAGTCATTTATGTTTAAATGGCCTCAGCTGCAAACTATGAGGAGTTATTCCTTTATTGAGCTGGGCACGGTCAATGTGGGGCTTAAACTTCAGCTCTCTTTCTCAGAGATACCATTCATTCTCAGCGTCAATGATTAACTCCAAGTGTCTATTTTCCAAAAGTATATTCTAGAAAACATTAGTTCTCTGAATATTAACAGGCCAATATTTCTAAAAGTGTATTTTTCATCATGTTAAAAAGGTGTTCCCTGTCCCCCTACTTCCCCAAAAGAGGATCCCATAGTCTGGTAAGTCAGTAAATAAAAATGTTTTCAAGCCTAAAAATATAAATTTCAGATTTTCACATTTAAGATGAAGGATTCAATTTTAGCTAATATACTCCCAAGATGCAGATTTCTTATGCTATGAATTACTATTTTAAGAAAATTATAAATAGAACACTAATAAGTATACATATTTATTTTTACCTGACTCATATAATCCATAAGAATCTTTACATAGGTACTGATGACTGTACATAAAAATTGCAGGAACATCTGGCCCCTTAGAGGCTGTAGGTTATATCACTAGTGATCTCATCCTATTGGTGAATTTGTATTATATATTCTCATCTTGACATATAAAGATGTTATTCAACTAGCATTTTTACAGAGTGTAAAATAAATTTATACCAAGTTGTGAAGTGAAATTTTCATTTAATAAGATGGCATTTCTTATTATTCTGTGAGATTCTATAAATATTTGAAGAAAATTTATGGACTATCAAATCTCAAAGATATATCTCAAGGCTTCTTTTCCTTCCTATGTGTTTTTTAAATGTCAATCTGACCATTTATTGAGAAAACACATGTTGAATTCTTCTATATGCTGGATCCTATAATAGATGTTAGGAAAATAAAAATTAGTAACATATACTTGCTGTCTTCAAAAGCTCACAAAACAGTATTCACAATTTTAAGCCAGACATAAATACATTTGACGTAGCAAGAATAACAATCAAATCTCTCCTAAGTTGGCTTCTTAGTATCAAAACCAGAACACACACACACACAGGCTGTTTCCTCCAACACTCTGTCATTTCCATACCTTGGAGCCAGGCTGTCCTTTTCCAGGCGGTCCTTCTGGCCCTCTTGTTCCTGGAAGCCCTGCCTCTCCCTAGTGGAAATGACACAGACTTCTCAGCTGACTCTCCATACACAAGTGTGGATAATCCCCCCTTGTCTTCTCTTATTGCCAGTGGATTCAGCTGAGAAGCCCCAACACAGACTAGGCCTTCACTCTAGTCTCAAAATTAATTTGGAAGTTTACCAACTTGAATACAGTAACATCAAATTCAAGTTTAACTCAGCAGCTGGAATATCATGAAAAAGTCCAATTTCTCAGCCAATTTCCAAAGCAAATAAGCTCACTTTCCTTTGGCTCTTCATTCACATTCAACAGATTCTTTTTAAACAAGGAAGACCTTCAGCCTTTACATCTGCTGTTTTTCACTACTTTTATTGAAAAGTGAATATTTCAAATGCCAACTCAAAATAGTCCAGAAAATCCTGACAATGACCTTACTTCCTGAATGCATTTATAGACTCTCCTTTTGGAGACAGAAAAAGAAGTGTGTTTCTCTTAAGTTTAAATTAATGTGCTTTCTAGAAATCCCGAAGGAATTAGGTAACTGGAGAACACCATAGCCAAAACACCAGAGAGAAGGCAGAGGACGTGAGACACTATCCCAGTCTTTGAATGGGCACTCTCTTTACGGGGGGTAAGTGAAAAAGGAAATTTAGGATCATGGAATTTTTTTTAAGGAGGCTAAGTTTGTCCTGGATGGTTTAATCTGAGCTCCTATGGGACCAAGACATCAGTTTTGTACAATAGTTTTTACTCCAGTAATATGAAAAACTTGGTGTTACCTTCTTCCCTGCAGCTCCATCTTCTCCTGGTACTCCTGGTTGTCCTGGGAGCCCTATTGAGCCTGGCTCCCCCTGGTGGATGAACAAAGACTTTATTTCCCAGAAGTTTATATAACATGCACTCCATTTTGAGGTACTTGCAATTAATATATTTTATAGTGTCTGTGAAAAGCTTCAAAGAAATCTTATTACTAATTAATAGTAATTGAACTATTTGATCTTGGGCAAGTTACTTATCATCTCTGGACCTTAGTTTTGGATTCTGTTGTGACAGGTTGATCTATGATCCACCCCCTGCAAAATGTATGTTGGTACCCTAACTCTTGGTACCTGTGAATGTATCCTTAGCTGGAAATAGGGTCTTTGCAGATATAATCAAGTTAAAATGAGGCAATCAGAGTGGGCCCTAATTCGGTGTGACTGGTGTCCTTATAAGAGGAAAATGCCACGTGAAGACAGACATACAGGGAGAGGACCATGTGACAACAGAGGCAAAGACCGAAGTGACGCAGCTGCAAGCCAAGGGACGCCAAGGGACGCCAAGGATCGAAAGCCATCACCAGGAGCTAAGAAGGAATGAACAAGGATTCTCCTTTACATGTTTTGGAAGAAGTATGGCCCTACAGACACCTCGATTTTGAACTTCTAGCCTCCAGAACTGTGAGACAATAAATTTCTGTCGTGTTAAGCCACCCAGTTTCCATCGACTGTAGGAAAATAATATAAAAGTGAAATGAAAAATCGGGGCCCTAATACCACTTCCAGCTCTAATATTCAATAATTCTACTTGGTTTCAAGTTAATTTGTGAGTAAGTATAAATCTTTTAATGTGTTCAGGAAAAAACACATGATACTTTCAAGCAGGATAAAAGTGTCCTTACTGCATTTATTAATACCAAAAAAAATTTTGAAAATAATTGAAAGTCATTTTAACTGACCTAAAAAAGCTAGTGGAAATAAAAACACAATAATCCTGAAAATAAATAGAAGGACGTGATAAAGATGCAAGAAGAAACTAATAAACTTGAAAACGAAAAGAAGATTCACAAAATTAAAAAGTAATACATGTTAAAAAACTAATAAAAATTAATAAGCCTCTAACGGGGATGATTGACACTTGAAAAGGCACCAATAAATGGTATTAGGAATGAAACAAAGTGTAATTATATACATAGTAAGGATTTTTTTTATCACAGATTTCTGTGACAATTTTAAACAAATATATTGGAAAACATTAATAAATGGATAACTGCAAGAAAAATATAAATTATATAAATGATGTAAAAAAGGAATGGACAAGTCAAATAAACCAACACCATTAAATAAATGAAATCAGTGATTGAAATTCTCTACTTCCTCCCTCTCCAAGATCACAGGCTTTGTTGCTTTTACAGTCAAGACTTACCCCACTTTTAAACCGCTGAAGAACAGGTATTCCCTATCTTATACAAACACTTCTGAAAAACAGAAGAAGAGGGAAGTCTACCCAATTTATTTTATAAGCCTTATGAAAGTTTGACAGAAAAAATTATATAGTATAATAAGAAAACTAACATTATAGGCCAGTCTACCTATGAAATATAGATGCAACTTAAGCTTTCAATCAAATGCTACGGTTTCCCCCGAGTTTACTGCCTGAATACAGTTTTCAGGCCGCAGCACAGGGATAAAGAAGCCAGGGAAAGCTAAGACATCTCTCTAATTAAAGGAAACAAATGTAGGAGTCTGGTTTAGCTAGGGTTTCAAAAGTTCACTGGGTAGATTGCCGGAGAGGAAAAAGAGTTGCACAGAGAAAACTATGAAGCTCTGCTGAGCATCCGCCTCAAGTATTCAGCTTAGTACTGACTGCTCGGCACGTGTGTGTGAAGAAACTACCAAGATCTTGGGAAGAACCAATCTGAAGGATTAGAGAGAACTGACAGTGAGCCAGGAATGGCGCCTGCTCCCAACAACAAGAAAGAAAACCTCACAATATTGAGGACATAGATTAGAGTTCTAAAAAGGGTCTTGCCTCAGTAGTGGGGGAAAATTAACCCTAGACGAAATGCTGCTCCAGTCCTACCTAACGAAGCTTAAAAGCAAAACCCAAAAGGCTTAATCTGTTTTCAAGTAACTTAAAAGGATTCAGGAACAAAGCTCAAAAATAGAGGAATGCAAAAATATCTAGCACCTAGAAAGGTAAAATTCACAATGTCAGGCAACAGCCCATTGTGTTGAGAAAAAGTAATCCATTGAAACTGACCCAGAAAAGATACCAGTGATAGAATTAATAGATAAGGGCCAGCCATGGTGGCTCACACCTGTAATCCTAACACTCTGGGATGCTGAGGCAGGAGGATTGCTTGAGGTCAGGAGTTCAAGACCAGCCTGAGCAAGAGCGAGACCCCCATCTCTACTAAAAATAACAAAAATTAGCCAAGTGTGGTGGTGTGTGTCCATAGTCCCAGCTACTCAGGAGGCTGAGGCAGGAGGATCACTTGAGCCCAGAAGTTTGAGGTTGCAGTGAGCTAGGTTGACACCATGGCACTCTAGCCTGGGCAACAGAGCGAGACTCTGTCTCAAAAAAATAATAATAATAATTAGTAGATAAGAACATAAAAACGGTTATTATGACTACATTCCATATGGTCAAGAAATTAGAGGAAAGTTGAAGCATATTAAATAGAGACATGAAAGATATAAGAAGGACACAAATTGAACTTCTAAATTAGAAAATTACAATGTATGAGATAAAAAAAATACACTGGAGAGAATTAAAAGCAGATTAGGTATCACAGAAGAAAAGGCTAGGGAACTGAAAGATGTAGTAATGACTACTATCCAGAATTAAAGCTGTAGAGAAAAGAGACTGGAAAGGAATGAGCAGAGCGTCAGTGAACTGTGAGACAACTTCAAGCATCCAAATATAAGTAAAATTGGAGTTGCTGCGGTGGGAGAGTGGTATTCAAGAAATACTGGCCAAATATTTTTCAAATTTGATGAAAACTATAACCCACATATCTACAATATCAATTATCCCCAAGTACAAGAAATATGACTAAGGCATATTTTTGTCACATGGCTCAACACCAGTAATTTAGAGAAAATCTCAAAAGCGGCCAGAGGAAAAAAAAAGCATATTGTGTAGAGAAACAAATATAAGGAAAACAACAGATTTCTCATCAGAAACAATGCAAGTGAGAAGACACTACAGCAACATCGTAAAAGTATTAAAAGGAAGGAAAAAACAACTTTAACCTATAATTCCATACCCAGAAAAAAATATAGTCAAAATAAAAATACTTTTTTGGAAACTGATTTGGCAGGTTCTCGAAAACCTAAATGGATACCTACCATCACACCCAGCCATTCTACTCTAGGTATTTACTCAAGAAAAATGAGAAAATATGTCTATACAAATACACTAAAATGTTTATAACGGCTTTATCTATAATATCCAAAACGTGGAAACAACCAAAACTTCTATCAACAGGTGAATGAATAAACACATTGACGTATACCCACATATTGGAATACTATTCAGCAATACAAAGGAACAAACTATTTATACAAGTATACAAGCTATAATGTGGATCTCAAAATAATTATGCTGAATGAAAAGAAGCCGGGAAAAAACAAACACATAGTAAATGATTCCATAAAGTTATAGGAGATGCAAACTAACCTATAATGACAAAAACCAGATCATTGGAAAGCAGATCTGCAGAAAGCATATCAGTAAAGATAGAATAAGGAAGGGAGGGATGGAAGAGTGGTATTACAAAGGGATAGATGATAATTTCTGGGGTTTATGGATACCTTTTTACCTTGGTTGTAGTGATGGTTTCAAAAACATGTACATATGTCAAAACTTAACAAATTGTATACTTTAAATATGTGCATTTATTATATGTTGATCACATAACAAATATTTATCAAAAGGGGATGCAAAAATCCTGAATAAAAAATTAGTCAATTGAATTACCATCACAGAAAAGTACACATCATGATGAATTGGGTTTCTCTCAAGAAGGCAAAGATGGGTCGACATCTAAAAATTCTGTGAATGTAATATATTGTATTAACAGGTAAAAAGGGAAAAACAATAGTTATCCCAGTAGATGCATAATTTGATAAAAGCCAATACTCATTTATAATTCATAACTAACCGATGTTTGGTACAATTGAAATAGGAGGGCATTTTCTTAACCTAATAGAGGGTATCTATCAAAATTGTACAGCAAATGCCACACTTGAGAGTGCAATTTCAGAAGCACTTCCTCTGAAGTCACCTCTTTTAAACATTGTACTGGAGATCCTGGCAGTGCAAAATGATAAAAATAAATAAAAGAAAGAAGAGCTAAAAAAGAATAGGTAAAATTGTTTATTTTCAGACAATATGACTATGTACATAAAAAATTTAAAAAGCAAGAGACTCTACGAACAGAAATACTATGAGATTTCACAGGGCACTGGATACAAAAAAACAAAACAAAACAAAAAATACTTTTCCTATAAACCTGTAACAGCTAATTTGAACATGTAGAAAAAGAACAATTACAAAAAATTTCTCTGGAGTATCTAGGAATAAATTTAACTAAAGAAGTAAGATCTTTATGGAGAAAATGACAAATATTTTCCTGAAAAATTAGAGTTTTACTCTGTGGTATAAAAGACTCGCTATTTAAACTGCAGATTCAAGGTAATTACAGTGGGATATTTTGTTAAATTTGATAAGACAACCCTAAAGTGTACATCTTAGAATCAATAATAACCAGGAAAGAAGAAGACAATATTTTTCCTTTGAGATGACAAAACTTACTATAAATCTATCATAATCAAAACAGGGAGACAATAGCACTGAGAGATACAAATAGACAAATGGATTAGGACAGAGAGCTCAGGCACGTATGGAAGTATGGAAACTTCACACATGACAGGTGTCCTGCAAATCAGTGTGGCAAACACACACTATTAGCTGATGCTGGGACACCTCATTATTTCGATGGAAAAATGTAGATCTCTAAATTGACTTTACACACAAAAATAAACTCTATGTGGATTAAAGACTTACATTTAAAAGGCAAAACACTAAAATTTTCAAAAAAAATACATAAGAATTACTTTGTGACTTTGAGGTCAAGAAATGTTTTAAAATAATATCTAAAAAGCGCAAATCATACAGGGGTAGAAATACATCAAAATTTAAAACTTCCATATACTAAAATATACTCTAAGTAAAATGAAAACAATAAGCCACAGCCTGGGAGAAGATATTTGCACCCTATATAACAAGGATTAATATCTGTATATATATTAATAAGAACTCCAAGTAATAAACTCTAAGTAATAAGAAAGGAACACTAGACCTCAAAAAACATGAATACAGAAATTTAAAAGAGAAAAGCTGAAAGTCCTTTAAGCACATGAAAAACTGTTGAAACAACTATTAGGGAATAAACATTAATACAATAGCATATATTTGTATACACTTCGTATTTGTAAGGATGTAGGGAAAAGAATATCGTTACTTGTTGCTGGCAGGAGGGTAAACTGTCACAGCCATTTTGGACAGGATTTTTGCGATATCAAAATTGATGACTTGCCTACTCTGTGATCTTCCCATTGTACCTCTAGCTACATATTAATATCTTCTACAAGTCAGAGAAGCTTGTACTATGACTTATACAAAAGGAAACAGAATATTTATGGCAGCATTTTTGGCAAAAGCAAAAAATGAGAAACAATTTAAATATCCATCAATGGAAAAATGGATAAATATAAAATAAGATATTTTCATACAATGGAATACTATAGAGCGATTAAAATGAATGAATTAGAGGCATATAAAAGCACAAATAAAATATGACTGATCATAAACACATTGCAGAATGATACATTAAGTTCAAGAACACAAAAAGCAATATATGATTTGATAAAAACATGGGTGGGAAATTATAAAAACTTTGAAAGAATGAAAAACAACAAATTCATAATGATGATTACATCTGGGGAGGGAAGGGAGAGCAACGGGATCAGGAAGGACAAACAGGGACCTTCAGCTATATCTGTAATGCTTCTTTCAAAAAAATCCAGATCTGGGCACAGAAGCTCACACCAGTAGTCTCAGCTTTTTGGGAGGCTGAGGCAGGAGGATCACTTGAGGCCAGGGGTCTGAGGCTGCAGTGAGCTATGATAATGCCACTGCACTCTAGCCAGGGTGACAGAGCAAGACCCCGTCTCAAAAAATTTAAAAAAAAAACCCTAGAGTCAATATGGCACAATGTTAACATTTGATAAATCTGGGCTGTGGAATACATAGCTTTTCTTTGTGTTTTCTCTATATTTGTGAGTATATTTGAAATAATTTATTTCTTAAAGTAAGAGAAGCTTAAGATTGCACATGTAATAAGTGGCAAAACCGAGAGTTGAACTTAGGTAGTCTAACTGTGGAGCCCTATTATATTGCATGTTGCCTCTCTGAAATTGACATATGTATAAAAGAATATGTGTATATATACATATACACATATCTATATACTACATATATATATATACTCATTTGCATGTCATACTTAGCACTTAGCATATTGTGTAACACATCAAAACCATGCAAAAATGGCTATTATCACTATATTAATACATTTTTGTCCTTTGTAATTTTATGTTTATATATGTAACATATATATTCTTCTTAGACCTACATCTTACATACTCTTTCAATACTCAAATTCTTATAAGAATAATGACAATGACAACAGGACAATGGTGAAGTTTAGTGCTTAACATGGTTCCCCAGGTCCTATACGACTTCAGGATAAGTTACAGAAATTGTGAAGGATAAACTAAGGACTCGTTCATTTATTCAACAGTATTTGTTGAGTACCTATCATGTCCCCCAAAGCTGAGGATTCATTAATAAACAAGATAACCAAGGTGCCTGCTCCAGTGGAGTGTATATTTTAAAGTAATACTATCCAGTAGAAATATAGAGCAAGCCATACATGCAAATATAACTTTTATGGTAGTAGTAGCCCCATTTAAAAAGTTAAAAGAAAGAGGTTATGTGTAGTTAGATGACACATGCATGATCTGTGTTGCATTTGGATATAAAAGAAATCTTATACAATATTATATAAATTATCAAATCACTTCTGAGCAGCATGGTCAACTCACCTTTGGACCTTGTATTCCAACTCCCACTGGTCCTCTAGGGCCTGTAGGTCCCATTTGGCCTACTTCTCCCTAGTGAGGAAAGAGTATTTGAATATAGCAGCAAAAAATAATAATAGTAATAATAATAATATATTCCTATTTTTAATCTCTTAAGAGCTATCTTATATCAACAAAGTAAGATAAAACAGTTTCATGTGTTCAATTCATATATATATATTGCCTGAAATCCCTTCAGATGGATAGATTTTTCACCCAATTTGGTATATGGGATATATACATATATATATGGCCTGACTTAAAATATAGGTCAGACAAAAATTTAAAATTGATTTTAATCAATTTTAAATATGTTGCACATTCAAAATTGATTTTAAGGAGCCCCTGTGGAGGGCACCTGGAAAAGGTAGGCAGTTACATTCCAGAACAACTAAATTGACACATGAGAAGCCAAGTGACTGCAGATCCAGAGCAGTATCGTAACCAGAGGAAACAACCTGAGGTTTCCATAATGACTTCCAAGTCAAAAGTCACAAGGACAGCAACAGTGTTCTGTTGAGCTGCTGCTCACATAGACAGCTCTGAGTACGCTCAAAGACAAATAGTCTCAGAGAAGTATTTTATTTATTTAACAATGATTAGTAATTACTGGAAGCAACATTAAGTAAGGATAGCTAGTTAAATGAAAATGACATGCTTCTCCTCAAGGGGTAAATAATAGTTCCAACTTAAGAGATAATTTGATTCCTAAATTCATAGAAAAATTTTATTTGTTTGGTCATTTGCGACCCCATCTCTTTAAGGTTTTGGTGGCTGGATCTACTGTGGGAGTGCTGGTAAGGAATGAAAATTAGACAACACCGAGAGGTACATAATCTCTGGTAGCCTCTACTGATACTGCTACTTGAGTTGCCGGAATAGAGTCTCATAAATAAAAGTAACAACATCAACAACACCAAAAATAAATAAATAAAATAAATGAAGACTGTGTAACTAAAAGTTTCTTAAAGCATAAAGAATATATATTATATTTTCTAAATTGCTACGAATATCAGTAACATTTTGCATTAAGTAGAAATCTCTGATTTTTAAGTTTATTCTATCTGTTCTCTTACAAATGCACTGGCATTGACCAGAAAACAGCAATTATAATGTAGATATATTAAATGTAAGATATATTAAACTCTCCTCTCCTTTAGAACGTTACCTTGGAACCAGGCGAGCCTTGTCCTGGGGGCCCTTGTGGACCAGGTGGACCAATAGGACCTTGGATTCCCTTTAAAATAAAATTTTTAAAAATAGTGAAATTAAGAAGGCATTAATTTCTCAGCAGAGAAATGGAAACTGTAAAAAAAAATATTGAAATGGAAACTTTAATGTTTGAAAAATGAATATCTTTAAATGAGTAAATAATTTATTATATGCATTAAATAGTAAAATAGAGAACTGATGGAGATAGTAAATAGAAATACAAATTAATAAACATTGCCCAATATGAAGACAGAAAATAAAGATTTGAAAAATAGACCGAAACTCCAGGATCTGTGGAACAATACCAAATGGTTTAACATTCATGTCATTGTAGTCCTAGAAAAGACTTCCCAGGGAGGAAGGCATTCGATGCCAACAAATTCCCAAATTTGGTAAAAGACAGATGTATTTTTAAGATGCTCAATAAACAATAAAATGGAAAAATGTAGAAAAAATTTACAAATACCTATTACAACCAAACTACTGAAAACCAAAGATAAAGAATAATCTGGAATAGTAAGAGAAAAATAAAATATTATATATGATAAACAAAAAAAAGAAGACATTTAGATAAGAGTAGTTTCAAATCCTCTAAAGTAAAAATTTAGTTCACGCTCCACGATAGATTACTCATACTCAATAAATGTTTGTCAAATGGGGTGGCAGAAACTCCTAGTTGAACTATAATATGCATCCTTTCCTTCTTCCACAGTAAGAAAATTTTTAACTGGCTCAGATGGCTGCCTAGAATAAAGAGCACATTTCCCAGTCCTTGTTGCAGCCAGGTGTGGTCATGTGGACTAGATTCTGGCCAATGGGATGTGAATGGATTGATGCGTGCAATTTCCGGTTCATGCTAAAGGAAGAGGTATGCCTTCTTCTTCTCTTTTCCCCTTCCCCAGTGGCTGGAATGAAGATATGGTGGCATCCAGATCTTGCAGATGAAGAAAGCACCTTCAGGATGGCAGACTAGCAAGAATAAAGAAACCTGAACCCCTGAGGATACTGATGAATAGAGCCACCACATAGCTTAGAGTTTTAAATAAGAGAAATAAAATTACATTTTAACTATGAAATTGTTTACCTATTTCATAGCTCTATCACATGCAGGCAAACCTATATCTTATTTGTACCAGTTGATATGTATCAGGATGTTATTAATAAATAAATTGAAGGTTTGTTCTAACCTCTAAGAAGCAATGGTCGCAGACACCAAACTGAAGAATGTTCAAACACTTGACTTTCCCTTTCATATTGTGGGTATAAAAAGAGATGTGCACATATGTATGTGTACCTGTGTCTATGCAGTTATTTATATTTATATTTTATTTATATTTCACTTTAGATATGAGATGATCAAGGCTCCACATATTAATATTTAATGAAAATCTGGAGGCCATTTGAGAGATATTGTAAACATGTTACTGGAAACAAAAGTTCCTTCATAAGCAGATGAGGGAGAATATTCATTTTTATAAGAGAAATGGGAAGATCTAATATAACAAGAATTCAATTGATAAACATGTCAAATTAAGGATAAGAAGAATATTGAAAATGAAAGAAGTCAGATTTTTTTTTACAGCTGAAGAACAACAAGCTCCATCAAGGGCCAGCATTAAAGGCAACAGGAAGCCCCAGGTGGGAGGTCCACAGTTCACAGGCAGATTTGCCTTCGAACCTCATTTTTATCCTAGTAGTGGTAACTCAGCACCAGAACACCGCAAAACCCAGGATGTGGCAGCACCGTCCAGCCACTTCCAGAATCAGAACATAACCCCTGCTAAAACCAGCAAATAAACTATAATACAAAGTTTGAGAACATATCCAGCTCTTAATTATTATCTAAATATTTATTTACAGATTTATCTTGGCTTCTTCTACACCTTAATCCTCCTAGTGTATTACACTAGGACCTCTGCCAAGGGCAAGGAAGTGGAAAAAGGAGTCATATCCAACTTTGCTGTTTCTTGGGTTAACAAAAAAACATAACAATAATAATAATAAATTAGCAGATGGTTAGAAATAAACTCAAAGTTAATGTCAACAATGAGATTTGGAAGTATCCCTTTTTTCATTTTTCTCTTCTCCCACTACCCTATATAAAGCAAGCACTCTTCTTTCTCTAGGCAACAGAATTCTTCACATCTGAATCATACATTTTAATCAAACTCACTTGCCACTTTCTAGCCAGGAGGATATTCAGCATAAATCTGGATTCGTGGGTCATTTTGATTAAATGAGACTATGTAGGTAAAAACATATGGTAAACAACAGCAGATAGTACTGTTATACTATTGTCACATTATTTAGATTTAACACAATTGCCCAACTTTTTCTAAAGTTACCAGAAGATTCTAGAAGCAGCTTCCTTTCTTCTGCCCAAGAGGATCCCAGGTGTCATTTATAAATCCTATCTGTGATTTGCTTCTATCCAGAAAGAGTGACCCATAAATTAAGTGGTTACCTCTGGTCTCAGGCTTAAGTTTAATACTTGTTTTTAGATTGGTATGTGGCTAGTGGGTGGGAGATAATGCTCTACTCCATTGGGAGAGAATGGAATTTAATCACTCACAAATCTTCAAGAGAAAAATACACAAACAGGTAAGTAAACTATAGCTCCCAAGGGAAACTAAAAATATAAAATATTACCCCTTAATTAGGTTGTAATGTTAAAATTCACAGCATCATGAAACACACAAGTTATTTTTTAATAAATTGTCTTTGGAAGTTCTGAAACGTAAAATCTTCTTATGAAACCATCTTATCCTTCCCTACATTTTCTTCTAGACTTATACTCCATTGCGATTTGACTGTCAAATATACTCATGGATGTTTACAGGACTGGCCTTCAGTGAACATCAAGTTTGGGCCAGAATGTTCTATACCGAAAGCAAAGGAAGAAAGTGTTAATTACCTGTTCCCCTTGACTCCCAATTCCGGGCATGCCCATTGGTCCTTGGGGCCCCACAGGTCCTAAATCCCCCTGTATAGAAAATAAGTAACAAATATAACAATAAAATAAGGTTTTAAATAAAATAAAACCTATTCTTTCATATTTTGCTAACCTGGAATTAGGCTAGATTAAAATCTATCTTTACATTATAAAAAAGTTCAACATGGAAAATTACAAAACCTCATTTCATTCCTTCGAAGCAGTTTATAGTTTAAATTTGCCAAAATCGTAAATGACGTTTTTGCTATTTAGTCTAAATTGGTGAGCATTTGCATAAGCTTGATCACTAACTTGGACTTATCAATCATTTCTCACAACCAAAAATTCCTGAATAGTTATTATAATGACACAAACACTTCCTATTAGGATCATAACAGAAATATTTAAAAGTATAAAATTCACAGGGTACAAGAAAACTGGGATTTGAGAGAAACTGAGGAAAACTATTTTAAAATTTTTCTAAACACCATTTTCCTCCAAAATTTATTTAAACTGCATTTTGAAAATTAAAGAATGATCCCAGGTGAATGCAACAAAATTAAAGAGCCCCATCTTCTCCTTCCATGAATTTGAAAAAACAAAGTGAGAATTATCAGCAAAAAGAATAATATCATTCATTCATTCTTTGAGTCTTCATGCAAATATTTGTTGAGTACCCGGTACGTGCCAGGAACTACTCCAAACACTGGAGAAACAACAGTGACCAAAACACCTCAAAATCGCTGTCCTCAAATAGAGCTTACATTTTGCTAGGGGAAACCAAAGATAATAAACGAGACAGATAAATATTAATCAGGGAAGGAGAGAGGCAGTGACAGTTTTGGATAAGATGGCCACGGATCTTCTCACTGATGAGAAGAATTGAGAGAGGTAGAAATCTGGAGGAAAAGCAAACAGCCAGTGCAAGGGTGGCGGCTGGCATGTTCCAGAACAGCAAGGAGACAGTGCAGGGCAGCTGTGACCATGACAGTGGGCAGTAGACAATGGAGGCAGAGGACTACGGCAGCGGGGTCAGGCCGAAGAATCAACAGGGCATTTGAGGCCATTGTAAGGACTTTTCTCTCAGTGAGATGAGAATCCACTTAGCTGAGAAGGCAAAGATCTTAGTTTTTAAGGCTCGATGGGAAGCTGTATTGAGAACAGACTGAAGGGAAATCTACACGAGAGATGATAGGGGCGTGCACCAGTGCGTTGGTAACAGAGGGGGTGGGCAGTACTCGGACCCTCATGTATTTTGAAGGTAGAACAACAGGATTTGCTGGATTGAGAGGACTCTGAGACGTCTCCAGGGTCCTTGTAAGAATACAGTTGTCACTTACCAAGAAGCCTGAGAGGGAAGCAAGGGTGGGGATGAAGGGAGTGATGTCAGGAGCTCAGTTTTACATACAAGTTTGAGATGCCTGAAACAAACATCTAAGTGGAGATACCAAGTAGGTAGTAGAGGTCTGGACCAGTTGGGAGCCCTGTTAGGTACTTAAAGCCATGATTGAGTGAATTTGCCAAGTAGACAGAAAAAAAAGAGAAGGTCCAAGGACAGAGCCCTTTAAGTATCCCATTTAGAGGTCAGAGAGATGAAGAAGCCACAGCAGTGGAGACTGAGAAGGAGCAGCCAGGGAGACCAAGAGAAGAAAGTGTTTCAGGAAGGTGAGGGATCCATCTGTCAAATGCTACTGGTAGGTCAAGTAAGTTGACAACTGAGAATGGACCATTGGATTGGACAACATGTTTAAGACACTTAATGTAATGGCAATTGTATTTGGACTACATTGGGGTTATAAAACTTGTTCTTAAGCAGTTGGATAGTAACTATTTTTGGCTTCAGGGCCATAATAATGTCTCTTGCATAATTGTTCAATGCTACTTCGGTAGTGCAAAAGTAGTTACAGACAATATATAAATGAACAGGTGTGCCTGTGTTCCAATAACATATTATTTACAAAAACAGGCAACCAGGCTCATAGTTTGCCAATGTCTGGGCTAAATACATATTTTTATGAATAAAAACATATCATCAGATCAAACTTTATACAATATTAAAGTATATAGAACCTGCCCTAAGATATGCCCTGGAATATGCTTTTCAGTGGTGTTTCATTTGTATCAACCATTGGTCTAAATAAACATGGTGGAAGGAAAACGTAATGGAGTCAAGTTCTGATTCAGAGATGAATTATTAGCCATTGTACTAAATGCTTTTCATGCTTTATCTCATTTAATCCTCACAACACTCTCTGAAGGGGGCATCCCTGTTTTCCAGATGAGCTTAAATAACTCACCCCAGGTCACACAACTGTCAGATGGCAGAGGTCAGATTCAAGTCCAGTCTCTGACTCCAGAACCCAACTTATAACCGCTATTTTGCAAATATTCAATAAACACCTTAGAGAGAGCCCCTTTTATGCTGTGTTATTTACACTTAAGTATCTTTCTCATAACTACTTCTTTGTTTTGTATCAATTATATATATTCGAGGGCCTCTATCATAGGGGAGTTTATCTTATCACTGGAATCTCAGACACAAAATTTCTGAATCTAATTTTATATGTAAAAAAATAGAAAATGAAGAAAGGAGGAAGGAAAAAGGGAAATGGTGTAGATTTGGTAAGGGAACAACAGATAAAAGCTATGCTATGTGATAATGTCCTGGTATTTCAGTGTTTTCTTTGCATGAGCTCCAGATGTAAAAATGTAAGCATGATGTCACAACACCACCTGAAAAAGTTAACTTAGTGAACTCATAAAACAATGGTTCCATTGTACTCAATTCTCACTGCTCCAAAGGAACAAAGAATATCTTACATATTTTTTGGAGTATTTTGGAGCTGCAGTTACAACCAGAGCTGAATGATGTGAAACAAGAATTGTATTATATCCAAAATTTATATAACTCACTATTTATCATTATCTCTGCTATTTAAATACAGACAGCCAGAAGAGACAACTACCAGTAAATAAAGAGAGTAAGTCATTCAAGATTGAAGCCCAACAATTGAGATAATCATGAATATAAATTGTTATTCTATTATAATATATGATAATGATATACTTCAAGGTTGACATATAAATGACTTCCAGCTGATGCGAGGTCTCTGGGGCATATTTCTTACATCCCCTCCCCTTCTGGCAGCTTCACTTCCACTGCTCTTTAGGGCCTTATCAGTCTCCAGTAGTTTCTATCACTAGCCTGACTCCCATTTATAATCTGGTATAATCTGCAGCTGTTTTAAAGACCATAAATAACTAATGAGAAAAAGAAAAGCAACACCTGACAGCCAGGAGCTGACCTGACCCTGGCAGTAGGCTGTGGTGATGAACATATACAATTTTACAAATCATCAGCATCAGATAAGGACACTTGATGACTGTGATGGACCAAGAAAAATGCAAGACCACTCCATGATCATGTCTGAGCACAGACAAAAACAACAAATACTGTCCAAACCCTCCAAATAGTCAAACATCCTCCTATATTGGCTAAAATGAGTGACTGCTACTTCTTTACCAATTATGACCCAGCCAGGGGCAAGTTTTACAGAATAAGTCATTTTATTTTTATTAGTACATTTTTGTTCCTATTTTATATTTTTATTTTATTTCTAAAATGAACATATTTAAAATAACAGACAAAAAAATAAGTTTCAACAAAATAATCCTCCCAGATTGAACAACACAATTAGAACATCAGTAAGCCATAAGGGCTAAATCGACGGCTGCCGTGTTCATGATTTAGTTCTAACTTCCCCGCCTGACTGGCACCACTACTGCATGAGGCTGGTTGGGGAGAGTTTATGGGGATCAAGTACACCAGTCTGTTATCAGCTTTTGACAGTGGTACACTGTGTTTCTGTTTGAAGTGGAATTTGTGAACAGTTGCACAGCTCAACAGTATTTTTTAATTCTGTCTGCTTAATAGCTCATCATGTCAAAGAGAACCAAAAGAACACTGAAGGAAGAAAACAGATTTTTAATGAGGATTGGGAATTGCAATATTATCTTGTTTTCTGCTAAAGATGATTTGCTTGCTTTGTGATACTGCAATATTAACATTAAAGAAATTCAGTGTTCATCAGCATTATAACACTCATAAGGACCACAAATATTTTAAATTAGAGGGAGAAGCACAAAGGTTATATTGCAGAAATTAAAAGATGAAATGCAAAACCTAAGACAATTCTTTCAAGCAGCAATAAGACCTGGAAATAATGCCACTGCAGCAACTTATAAAGTAGCTTATATACTTGGGAAAAAGGGAAGCCATTCAGTGATGTAGAAATTGTCAAAGAATGCATTGTTGAAGTTGTAGGGTGCTTACACCCCAATAATGTTTGAAAGTACAAATGACTGCCTCTTTCAGGGAGAACCCAACTGATCAGCAGTATGAATTAGCCTTCAACTTTACAGAATAACTTCATGCAACACTTCAAAAGGAAAATATATATTATTCAATTGCTTTGGATAAATCAACTGATACTACTGACTCAGCACAGGTTTTATACTTCGTTCAGGTCATAACAGATTTTCTTTGCTATGAAGAGTTTCTTGCTTTGGGCACTCTTGCAAAAAGAACATCAGTAATAGATATCTTCAACAACTTTCAAGATAAATGTCATGAAGCTGGACTGAATTTAGTAAATTTCATGAGTGTATGTACAGAGGAAGCACCCTCCATGACTGGAAAACATGAAAGGTTTATTGCATAGATTTAAAAAGTATTAACAGATCCAGGCGTTCTCATTTCTTTTCATTGTATCTTGCATCAGCAAAATTGCCGCAATAAAGCTAACACTTTAAGTGACGCTTTGCAACGAGTTATGAGTATTGTTAACTATATTTGTGCAAACGCAACATGGCATCGTCAGTTTTGTAATACGCCAAAGTTGAACAATGAGGTACTCAGTGTGGATTTGCCATTATCATTCTGAAGTACATTGACTATCACAGGGACAGGTGTTGGCCAAAATTTTATAGCTGTGAGAACGGATAGTTAAATTTTATGAAGAACGGAATCAGCAATGTGAATTATTGAAAGATTTCTATAGGAATGCAGCATTTCTGTGTGATATCATGTCAAATCAAAATGACTTGAATATTTCTCTGCAAGGTAAAACTAAGTCTATATATGATATGTGGCAAAAAAAAAAAAATCCAAGCCTTTTGAAAAAAGCTATCTTTTTTCAAAACATTTCAGTAGGAGATTTCGAATGAACATTTTCCCCACTTAGCAAAGGTCACTGATGAACAGGATGATATATGCAAATCATTTGAAGAATATGCAGCTGTTACAGACCTATTAATTGAAGAATACAATGAAAGTTTCACTGACTTTGAGAATCATGACATCACACTCAGATTAGCATTTCAGCCTCACCTAGTTGATATCACCAAGGCACCTAAAGAACTATGGATGGAATTGATTGGGCTCTCAGCAGATGACATTTTAAAGTCATTGTTTGATGCTAAGAAAGATCCAATTGAAATATGGAAAAATACAGTAGAATATCCACACCTTTGGCAACATGCTCAAAAAATGCTTTCTTGCTTTTCAACCACTTATTGCTGTGAATCTACATTCTCCTACCTAACCCAAATCAAGACACCCTTAAGGTCACAGATGACTGATACCCATCTAGAGGATCAACTGAAACGGGGGACCTCCATGCTACAACAAAATTTTCAAATGCTTTCGAACAAAAAGCAGACACAACAAAGTCATTAAAAGGTTAGTTAACTTTAAAATTAACAAATAGTTTTCATTTTTTGAAATTATTGAGTACGTAGCAGTTAGATTTTTACAAAATAATATAAATTTTTAAGTATATCTAATTCAAGTTTCTTAAATGCAGCCTTATTTGATTACAGCTAAATTAATGAAGGCTTCCAATATGAAAAGGTTCCCTGCCCTGACTCAGCCTGACTCCATTTTTCCCAACTTCTAGATGAGATTCCTTAAAATACTCAAAATTATCCCCACTTCCTGATAGCATCCAAATTGAGCCAACCCTAGCTTTCTTGAACACTTCCCAAAATCATCCAACACAAGCCCAGATTCTATGAAATATCTTGTATTTCATGTTCTTCCTGAGTCACTGTAGGTTCCCCATGGTACGTGGTCTCCCTCTGTGTAGAGAGTCAATAAACCTTTGTTTGACTATAGGTGGATTCCTCTCGGTCCTTGCTGAAGGGCATCAACACTAGTTTTCTTAAGTGAGTTATCTTATTGTAACCCCATTTTAAGGTAATATTTTTGAATGAGAGCTTAAGGATGGATAAGCACTTCTGAAATACGATCAAGTAAGTATATTTTTAACAACTATTTTCTTTACTAAGAAGAGGCATCTTTTGATAATACCTGGCTTCGAAGCTGCTTTTCTGATTGTAGAAGTCACTGGATGTTAGAACCCAAATAAGTAAAATATTTCTATAAATGTAAATAATGGGACTTCTCAGATCATAGCTCATCCTACATAATAATATACCTTTCATATAATAGATTTATAGTCAACTGGATACCTGTGTGGCATGGTTGTCATGTGTACAGTTCAAAAATATACATACATATAGAATAATGACAGAAATAATTTTATTGGAATTGTTTCTATTGTATACCCTGTATACAATACCTTGTCCCCTTTGATTGACAGGCCTTGTAATCCTTGCGGGCCAATTGGTCCCTCAGAACCTTTTTCACCCTGAAAGTACATGGGAGGGATATCAGTGACTAACAAAAATCAGGACTTTAAAATTTACATAATAATTACTATGAATTATACTTCAAACTGATTTTTTAAATCAAGCATGCAAATTCACTGTTCATTGCAAATAGGTAATTCTAACTGACTCTAAGATTTGCAACTTGTAAAAATAATTAGTCATAACACTTAAACAGGAAGTAGTCTGTCCGAGCAGAACATATACGTAGCATCACTGATGTTGGAAAAGAGCTCAATTTACAATCTAAACATAAATGTTTGAAAATGAGATAGCTAATCAAGCACATAATACAATTAGCTGGATCAAGCCTCCTTTTCCACATTGCTCAAACTGGATCCATCACATAAGGAAAGTTTGTCTCTCATACTATTAGTATATGGACTAATACTTAATAAGAATTAATAAGAATTGGATTACTTATTAAATGTTTTGTATACAAATGTGTAAAAATTCATTGAAAATTTAGGTTTAAAAGAATTCATGGGTAAATCTTCTTGGATATACTTCCATAGTTACATGACCTCTTTGACTAGGTCTGATCTTAACATCAATGAAATCATAACACTTCACACATTTTCACGAAAAGTAAAGCATGTGATCAATCAGAAACGGCATTCATTTAATAAATTTATTAGAACCAAGAGTAAAATCAAAGAACTTTTGCAAATTAATCACAAGTAGCACATTTAGAAAATACCCACTGGTCTGACCAGTTGGAGGATGAAGTATTCTGTCTAATGGGTCTTCTGACCATTACCACAGAGTACAATCGCATATGCTTGATCCTAAAACAACACCAAACAGGATGTGTTCTTTCTTTGATGAGCTGGAGGTCAATGCAGTGCCGTTGGTTTGTTACATACAAGAGTATATCATTGTATCATACTCTATATAATATATAAAGATATGTTGAACTGTCTCTAAGACATGTCCTGAATATTCTTTTCAGTGGTTCATATATTCATTCATTTGTTTATTTTAAAAAACAGATTATGAAGAGAAATAATTCTGGCTATTTGAATCTTCTACATTGTTTGGGCTACACATGAAGAGAAATTTATTATACGCCAAAAAAAATTTTAAGAAACTATGTATTATTATATAAAGTTTTCTGTGATGCAGTGCCAAATTGCTAACCTCTGTCTTCTGACAGTGATACTTTGGTTAGTCAAAGGTATTAGTAATGTCCCTTTATCCAACATATTATTTCCATTATTATGACAAATTAAAATTTATTAGTTAACAAGGGCCTCTTTTAAAATTCAACCCACAAGTCATTCATGACTTAGTATGATTTTTTTGTTTTAACTAGTTTCCCTCTATGTTCAATTGAACATTGAACACAGTGAAAGAGGCTTAGAATGAAATGTACTTTTAGAGAATGAGGCCATACTAAAAAGGTCACATCTTAGTGACCTGGTGGAGAGACTGATGTGAAGGGTCTTAGACATTTAGAAAGCAGCATGTGGCTCTCTGAGAAGTATGTGTGTGCACACATGTGCATGTTTGGGAGAAAGAGTTTGGAAATATTTAATCAAGAAGGACTCCAAAATATTAATCTTTATTTACTCTGAATTTTTGTTGACGCTGCCCAAAGTATTTGGGGAAAAAATTTCCTATGTTGCCTTTGACAAATGTGCCATAGGTTGTGGGTAAACTGCCTAGATCAGGGGATAGCAAACTATGGCCCATTGGCCAAATGTAGCCCACTGCCTGTTTTTTGTAAATACAGTTTTATTGGAACAGCCACACTCATTCGTTTATACATTGTTTATGGCTGCTTTCAAGCTACAACAGCAGAGTTAAGTAGTAGCAACAGACACCATATGGCTCACAAAGCCTAAAATATTTGTTATCTGGCCCTTTACAGAAAATATTTGCCAACCCCTAGTGTAGAAGAACTTGAGTTCCAAGAATTACATATCGAAAGCAGTAAGAAACTTTAAATTCTCAATTTCCAGGTAAAAGGTAGGTCTTTCATAACATTTTGTTCCTTGTGGTAAAATTTCCTTTCTTATTACATTGATGGCAATACTATTACAGATTGGTTTCTTAACTGCATTTCACAAACAAAGCTATGAGCAAAGCATTGCCATAGCTAGACTCAGTGACAACTTCTGGGCATAAAGATTGCTACTTATCACTGTGGCTTCAATGACTACAAACTACTTTAAGAGAAAGTCTGTTGCAATTACAAATTTCACTATACTTTTACATTAAGGGGAAGTTTACATATTCCTTCATTTAATAGGATAAAGATGGTCAGAGAAAATACCTGACTTCTAATAATTGCCTAGGACACATTTTTTTTAATTTGCAATTCATGACCATGTAAGACAAAGCACTTTTTCCTAGTACAGAAGATGTTGTTACCTTTGGTCCTGGAAATCCTTCTCCAGGTAAACCCCTCTCTCCTGGTGCTCCCTCAGGACCACGGGGACCCTGGTTAGGATAGAAGGAAATGAGAAGCAGGAAGAGAGAAAGAAAGACAGAATGATAGGAGGAGAGATGGAAAGGAGAAGAGAGGAAGAAAGAGAATGGTTATATTTCAGTTCACGTGGATCAAAAAAATGCATGGTTGGATCTGTACCGAACATGTACAGACTCCTTTTCTTATAGTCCCTAAATAATACAGTATAACAATAATTTCCATAGGATTTACATTGTATTAGGTGTTATAAAGTAATCTATATCTAAAGTATATGGAAGGATGTGCATAGCTGTGGGCAAATATGCCATTTTATATAAGGGTCTTGAGCATCTATGGATTTTAGTATCCACGGAGGTCCTGGAACCAATTCCCCTGGATTCTGAGGGATGACTGTTGTTCTGTTTAAATCTCACTGAAGTTAGAATCCTTCCAGTAAGCCCCATACTGATGAGAAGAATTGTAAAGCTGTGAAGAATAATATTCCATAGCATTAAATATGCATTCCGTTTGACCGGCATAAGATGTTCTTTTCAAGGGTTCTCAAATTAAAGGAAAATGGAAATTAAGTGATGCTTCAGAATGAGGATTAAGAAATAAACTCTATGAGGAAAGACTAAGATTCTAGGACTGTGTGGCCTGGAGACAGATGCAGAGTGCTTTAATGATTTAATTAAGTATCAGGGGAGCCCTGAGAAGAAATCACAGCACAGCTGTTGTAAAGTATTAAATGCTGTTTACACATGTTTTAATTTCTCTCTTGATAAATTTGGATTAAAATTTGAATTATTTCAGGAACTGGTTGAATCCACTGGCAGTTTTATGTGAAAATGGGAATCTTGATAGGATCATTAAGAAGAAACACGGTTTTCAATCCCAATGATTAAAATTAATAAGTTCATATGACTATTAGAAAGGCACTGGGAAAGGAGGGGACTTCTCACTTTAAGTTTAGAAAAACAACACAGCCTCGGGCTTTGAAATGGACTGGCAGAAACGTACTAACTGAAAAATTAAAGACAATAATAGTGAGGTTTTCGTTTAAACCAGAAATTGAAAACGTGACAATTTTTCCCTCTTTTTCTTCTTGGCCAGAAGGCAAAAAAGCAGAACAGGGACTTGCAATAAGAATCTTGGAAGAGGGGCCGGGCGCGGTGGCTCACGCCTGTAATCCTAGCACTCTGGGAGGCCGAGGCGGGCGGATCGTCCTGAGCTCAGAAGTTCGAGACCAGCCTGAGCAAGAGTGAGACCCCGTCTCTACCAAAAATAGAAAGAAATTAATTGGACAGCTAAAAAAATATATATGTAGAAAAAAAAAATTAGCCGGGCATGGTGGCGCATGCCTGTAGTCCCAGCTACTCGGGAGGCTGAGACAGTAGGATTGCTCGAGCCCAGGAGTTTGAGGTTGCTGTGAGCTAGGCTGACGCCATGGCACTCGCCCCAGGCAAGAGAGTGAGACTCTGTCTCAAAAAAAAAAAAAAAAAAAAAAAAGAATCTTAGAAGAACAAATTGGAGCTTTTCCTCTAATGGATCTAAACAGATAATTAGGGTCCACTGGCCAGGGAAGTAAACCTACAATGGAACAAAGTCTACTGAGTCTCCCACAAGCCCCTAAGCCAGCACACTGCAGACCCTCTGAATCGTCTTTGGGCTTGATATGCAGTAATCCAGAGTGACTTAAGAGATGCTTTCGGCTCAAGCCGGTTAGCAGAACTACAATGCAGCATTTTATCCATCAGTGACTGATCATAGTTACAGATTTGTCAGAAAGAGAGCTAATGTGCTTAATTTTTTTGCCTTCCCCTAATTTTGTATATTTTAAGAGACAGACTTCTTTAGTATTTATGCATAACTGATTTAATAAAGACTTTAACTAAAAGAAAAAGCTAACATCTAATTCAATTTAAATTGCAGTGCTTATTAGAAACCTAGCTTTTAACATCCCAAGACCTTAATCAAAGCACCAATATCCATGACAGCTTACTCTAATGGCAGAGCAATTAGCCAGGGAAATAATAAATATGAACATGAAAACCAGACTGCAAACTAAAGCAAAAAGTGCCAAGCTAACATCACGTACTGTAACAGAGAAAATATTGACAAATTACTCTTCTTCCCTAATAATATGACAAATGAAAAAACACAATTTACGTTAAACATAAGGAAGTCTTTTTCCAGTTCGCTCATTTTTTTTATTCATTCAACAAATATTTACCAAATGGCTAGTAGGTGGAAGACCCTGTGCTAGGTTCTAGGAATAGCAGACAGAACTGCTCCCTGTCTCATGGAGTTTACAGCATTACATGATAGTTAAAAGCAGATTTTGGTGTCATTTGGACTGAGGTTCAAATCCCGGCTATGCAACATGTTAGCAGTTTGATCTTAAACAGGGAATCCAAACTCTCTAAAACTCAGCATCTTCCTCAGAATGGTGATAGTAACAGAATCTTTCTCAACCACAGGCATCAATGTAAGGATTAAGTCAGAGAGATGAAAAGCTCTTCTTACCTATTAAGCATTCAATAAATGTCTACTATTATTATCAAAATTGTTGTGAGTCCTGCAGTTGCTCAGAATGTCCTTTTATGGAATTTTTTTTTTTTTTATTACAAATAAGGCAGTCTCATGGTGAATGGTTTAAATCAAACAATGGGGAGAGAGGCAAGAATAAACACTTAATATTCCTTCCTCTGCACTTCCAGACTACACGAGCTAAGGTGAAAGTGAAAATATTGGAGGCTTTAAGGAGCCATGTGCTTACAGCTGCTGAGAACAGAGTTAATGCCCATGGAATCACTTAGGGGAATTTAAACAACAGTGATCCAAGGTTTAATTACTCTAAATGGTCAGAGTAACGTTCCACACCATCAGTATATTCTCAGTTTTTCCAGTTAAACAGTCAGGATGGGAGATGATTATTAACCAGAGAAGAGAAATAGCAGATACTTGGGTTAAATGAGCTATACTTTTAATTTATTAAGACAGTATAAAAGGATCACTTTTAAAAGACATAAATGCTTCTATAAAAAAAAAATCAGTGTCCTTTCGAAGGCCATGAGAACCAATTGCAACTATGGCATACTTATTTGGCTTCTAATGAACACCTCTAATAAAAAAATAGTGGAGGGACCTAATTATCAGTTAACATGGTCTGATTAGTGAAATGCTTTATTTAAGACATTGAGATAAAATATGATTGTCCATGATATTTATTTTGTTGCTTTCCTTAACAATCTCAATAATGTTAAAAATCAAGAAAAGTGGTTCCAATACACATGGCAAGCATTAAAGATAAATATGCTAAATAATAACAAAAATTGTCCGTTATCTTCAAACAGTGCCATCTACTTTATTTTTTAACCTCAAAGCAATTATAGTTCTCCTTCGGGGGTTATTTTTTACTCCCATTGCTCTGAATAACCTTGCACAAAAAACAAACAGATCACCCTGAGAGTCTTAACCAATTGATTTTTCATGAATCAGTCACATCTACCAGATCAGCACAAAACTAGGGGTAATCGTATAAAGATGATAACTGACAGTTCAAAGTCTAGGAGCTAGAATAGATAGAATATTAATTCCCTCTATCAGCAGATTTATATTCGTGTGGGAGTGAAAACAGAGCAGGACTAAACCTGACACCACTTGCAATGATTCGGGCAAAGAAACAAAAATAGAGACTTTAAGCAGAACCTTTGTCAGTCCTAAGGTAAGTCTTTATGGTACTTCTAGATAATTAAACAGTTCACGTTGTTGATTTTTTACAATGAATTTCAGTGCAACATTTTAATACATTATTTAGGATCTTTCCCACCTTTGTCATGATTTTAGATTCCAACTAAATCCACTTAAATCACAAAACTTCACAGCATAACTCCTTGGCATGGCAAACAAGCAAACAAATGAGAATTTTATGTTCTGGCAATATTGTTAAAACTCTCTAGGTACAGTTAGAAAGACAAGTAATATTTTTTCTTTAAATTGAATTTTTTTTTTTTTGAGACATGGTCTTGCTCTGTTACCTGGGCTAGAGTACAGTGGCATTATCATAGCACTGCAACCTCAAACTCCTGGGCTCAAGTGATCCTCCTGCCTCAGCCACCTGGGACTGCAGGTGCACACCAGTATGCCAAGCTAATTTGGGGGTTTTTTTGTTTTGTTTTGTTTTCCTTTGGCGATGGGATCTTGCTATGTTGCTCGGGCTGGTCTCAAACTCCCGGCCTCCATCGATTCTGCTCTCCCCACTGCCTCACCTTCCCAAAGTGCTAGGATTATAGATGTGAGCCACTGTGCCCATCCTAAAATGACTTTGAAAGGCATAGCAGAGCCCAAAAAAATAACAGAAATCACAGGGTTTAAAAAAAGAGAGTTGAAAACTTGAGTGGCAAGCATCTATGCTGGTACTATAGTTGTCCTGTACAGAAAAGTGTGTTTCTGTGGTAGGAATAAGTCTAGTAAATCTAGAGGGGGAAAGAGTAGCAAAGACTTTGGCTCACCCAATGGAAAATGAAGAGAAAATTAGAACTGAAATTCTGACATAAAGGTAGGAACTTCAAAGTTATATAGACAGTCCCTGACTTGTGACGGGATGGTTTGACTTCCAATTTTTAGACTTTAAAATGAATATATCAGGATATAACCCCATGGTAAGTCAAGGAGCTCCTTATGACTTACAATGGGGCTACATTTCTATTGAACGTGTATCACTTTCGCACCATCATAAATTTGAAAAATCGTAAGTCAAACCATTGTAAGTCAGGGATCATGTTCTGTGTTGTCAGCATTAAATGCATTTTCAACTTATTGTATTTTTTATTTATGATGGGTTTATCAGACCAAAAATATTTAATGCTAACATACTTTCACTGAAAACAATTTCTAAAGGATATATTTCTTGAAAAAAGAAAGAAAGAAGCCAAAAATAATAGAGAGATTTGAGAAGCTATGGTGAGCAAAGAAATTGGTAAACATATGGGTAAAACTAAATAAATACTGATTTAAAAAACTAAAATGACAATAATAAATAATTTTAGTGGGATGAAAATAAGGTACAACTAAGTTAACAGAGAATAATACTCTGAAAGTAGTGGAAATGATTGGGGTAAAAGCCTCCTATAGTCAGTGCATTTTTCAGGGATGGATGGAAATGTGGATGACATTTTAGCCAAAGGGGTTACATCCTTCTTAGCCTCTTAATAGAGTCTTTTAGAGAGCAAACCTTTCCACTTTGATGAAGTCCAATTAATTATTTTTTCTTTTGGATTATGTTTTTGGTGACACGTCTAAGAAATTTTCTTTGAGCCCTAGATCCCAAAGGTTTCCTCCTAAGTTTTATTCCAAAAGTTTTATAGTTTTTACATTTTGCATTTGAATCTATGATCCATTTTGAGTTAATTTTTGTATAAGGCGTGATACTTAGGTTGAGGTTCATTTTTCGTGTATCCAGTTGCCCCACATTATTTGTTGAAAAGACTATGCTTCCTCCATTGGATTCCTTTTTCACTTTTGTCAAAAATCAGTTGACTATCCTTGTGTGGATCTGTGTCTTGGTTCTCTATTCTGTTCTATTGATCGTGTTTCTGTAATCTGCCAACACCACACAGTCTTGATTACTATAGCTATATAATATGTCTTAAGCCCAGGTAGTGTGATTTCTCCAAGTTGATTATTCTTTCTCAAAATCGTTTTATCTATCTAGATTCTATGCCTTTCCATACAATTTTGTTTGTTTCTTTCTTTTAGAGACAGGATCTTGCTCTGTCACCCAGGCTGGAGTGTAGTTCCCCTATCATAGCTCACTGTACACTTGAACTCCTGGGCTTAAGCAGTCCTCCTGCCTCAGCCACACGAGTAGCTGGGAATACAGGTTTGTGCCACCAGTCAGTTTTTTTTTTTTTTTTTTTTTTTAGAGAGAGAGGGTCTCACTATGTTGCTCAAGCTGATCTCAAACTCATGGACTCAAGCAATCCTCCTACCTTGTCCTCCCAAAGTGCTGGGATTATAGGCATAAGCCACTACACCCAGCTCATATAAATTTAAAAATAATCCTGTCCTTATCTATCAAAAATATCTTGCTGGAATATTGAAAAGACTTGCATTAAACCTTTGTATCAATTTAGGGAGAATTGACATCTTTATGATGTTGAGTCTTCCAATCCACGAACATGTCTCTCAGTATATTAAATATTTTTTGACTTCTTTCATCAGTATTTTGTAGTTTTATACAAGTCCTATACATTTCTCATTAGATTTACATTCAAGTATTTTTCTTTTTGAGCAAGTATAAATGGTATTATGCTTTTAATTTTAGTTTCTATGTGCTCATTGCTAGTATATAGAAACAAAAATGATTTTGTGACATTTATCGTATATCCTGTGACCTTGCTAATTCACTTGTTAATTCTAGGAGGGTTTTTAATGGATTTCTTGGGATTTTCTATGAAGACCATCATGTCATCTGCAAAGAGGGGCAGTTTTATTTCTTCTTTTTTATCGTAATGACTTGCATTTCCTTTTCTTGCCTTATTGTGCTGGCTAGGACTTCCAGTACTATTAATACATTGAATAAGATTAGTTAGAACAGACATTCTTGTCTTGTTCCTAATCTTAGAGGAAAGCACTCAATCTTTCACCATTAAGTATAATGTCAGCTGTAGATTTTTTATAGAAGTTGAGAAAGTTCCCCTCTATTTCTAATTTTCTAAGAGTTTTAATCAGGGTTTTATTAGGGTTGATGAGAGTTTTGAGTTTTGTCAAAAGCTCTTCTGTGTCTTTTGATCATGTGATATTTTTTCTTTAGTTTATTAATATGTTATATTCCATTGATTGATTTTCAATTGTTAAACTAGCCTTGCATCCATCGAATAAACCCTACTTGGTCATGCTGTATAATTATTTTTATATATTGCTGAATTCTGTTTGCCAATATATTTTTAAAGATTTTTGTGTCTATATTTATAAGGGATATTGGTCTGTATTTTTATTTGTATGTATTGTTACTGTTTCGCTTTGGTATCGGGAAAACTGGCCTCATAAAGTACGTTGGTAAGTGTTACTTCCTCTTCTATTTTCTGAAACAGATTATGGAGACTTTACTGTATCTGTAATGTTTTGTGTTTTTTAAAGAAAATCTAAAGCAAGGGTAGCAAATTTACCAAGTAGATTTGTCTACCTAGTGAAAGTTTATTAAATCATTCTCTGTATTTTTCAGTATGGTTAAAATACTTCATTATTTAAATACAAAAACATTTTAAGAACTTTAATAAATAAGTGAAACTCATTCTTAAATTCATTATTGAGTTTGGAAGGTTTAAATAATAGCAAAACACAAAGTTCTTTGACTAAAACATCCATCAGTTTTTACTAATATTAAAAATTTAAAAACTGTGACTTGTTTCCTTGACATTTTAGAACTTTGGTTCAATGTTTCCAGCTCTGAAAATCATAGACCTAGAGAGAACCAATCTTTAATTTGGGATCAAATATCTGCAAGTTCTTTGGCATTTTTTATAAGGAGGCGAAGTCTTTTTCTACCCCATTCAAATCTAAGATGATTCTGTACTTATTTTAGCCGACTGTATTACAGAAATGTTGCTGTAAAATTACTGAGGCTGAGCCTTACATGATGAATGGTTTCTGCCTATTGGAACACTCCTGCTTGGATTCAAGCTGCCAAGTTGTGAGGAAGCCCAAGCAACCACACATGAGAAAGAGAACTGAGGTATCTGGGCAACAACTCGAGATAAACTCCCAGACAAGAGCCAGCACCCAACTGCCAGAGATGTGAGTAATGCCATTTTTAACATTCCAGACATTCTAGCATCCAACTAACTCCACATTATGCAGAACTTCCCAGTCAACCCATGGAATCATGAGAAATAACAAATTATTGTTTTAAGGTGCTAAGTGTTGACGTAGTTTGTTATGGAGCAATACATAACCAAAATAGAGACTCAGAGAAGTTAGCAGTTTACTTTATTCTCCCATAATCCTAAGTCTTTTGCAGTGGTTTACTTTTAATGATACCATCTAGTGCGTAAAAACTGAGTCTCTAGATCACTGGTCTCCAGATAATTAGTCTAGTATATTTTTCCTCCATATAATGCTCTGTTTTGTGAATTAGTGAATCCAGACATTAGTGAAAAGCGAAACCTTCAAACAACATGCTGCCACTTCTCTCACAGAGAACAGTAAGGAAGCATACGTTTCTGTTAGTACATGTGAGGAACTATGAAACGTAAAGCCAAATTGGGAAACCAGTGTCCACAGGTGGTTGTTTTTGTTCGTACCTCAGTGAGTCAGCTACTGTTTTTTCCTGAGGAGAAAATGATTATTTGCAAAGTTAAGAAGCTTCTTACACCAGAATAGTCATGCTTTATTCACTTCCTCTCCAATGTCTTGTAACAGAAACTTTTTTCACTTCCAACAATAGTATAAACTTCAAAGCTACGTAAGGCAGAAGCTGTGAATAACACAGGTATTATCTGTCTACCACTATCAATCCTAGCTTTAGAGCATACTCATGGATCAGATAATGAGCAAGGTCCTTATCCTCAGTGATTTTCTCATGGTTACAGGAAAGTCAACTACAAAGTATAAACATTAGGCCTGAATCCAGATTTCTTATCTCCTAAGAAATTTTGACACATGAGAACTCTTTTCTTCTTGTACAAGCTGATTAATCTTATAAGAGGTGACAGCAAGAGCGAGCTAGTTGTAAACCTCATATATATAATACATGTATACATATGTACATATATTAATATATGTAGTCCTATTTCAAGTGTTGTGAAAAATAACACTTGGGTTTGGTCCTTGCATGTTTATTGTCATCTGTTGTTCATAAAGATACAAGGTAGATTAATTTGATCATTTATTTTAACCAGAAAGAAGACTAAGAACCACAAATAAAAACTGTATTCATCCTTTTTATTCCATCTAGAATTTTTGCCACTTACCGGCTGTCCAGGCTCACCAACTCCAATTGGTCCTGGAGCACCTAGTCTTCCTTCTTGGCCTCTTTCTCCCTAAGAGAAAGAAATAATAGAATGAAAGTTTGAGTTTTCAAATAATGAATAAACATAGCACAAAATACTCTGGAGATTTCCAAAGGATAAATAGCACAATAGTCAAACTTTTCATATTCATAAAGATTTTAAAAATTCTAGGGGAGGAGAAATGGCTTGAATTTAGGTTTATTTAAGTGAGCAAATCACCCTAAAATGTTCACCATCTCTTCTTGTCTAAATGCAACACAGCACTCTCAGCTTTTACATACTATTGTGTAGGAATTAGCAAGATGGACTGTGTGGCAATTCATTTTGCTAACTGAGATGACCAAGCCAACGGTGCATGTACCACGCCCTGCCCCCTTGCCACCGTCCTAGAACGTCGCCCATTCCTTGTCCACACTCTGTCCCATTTCACCTCCTCTAAGCTCTGTTTCATATGTGATCTCCTTCAGAACCCTTCTGCAATAACTCTGCCCATATAAACTCCACCTTCCCTGTCGTCTCGATGTGCTTATTTTTTAAATGCTATACATGGTGCCACTTGATTACATTTAAAATACACTGTTTTGTACTGCTCTCTATTTCAGTCCTGCATCAAAGTCTTACTGTCTCAGACACATAGGAAAGCCATTCAAGGTGCGCACTTATGCTCTGTTATATCCTGCATGATGCAGAGCACTTCAGGATGGATGTTCTATGTCTTCTAGTTCTCTAAAAACCTCTGTCAATATTTACTTTTTCCGTGCCATGGTCCTTCTGGTTTCTGCCCCTCTGTGTTTATTTAGTGTGAGTGGTGATAATTGATATGTTAAGGTGTTTCACTTCCAAGTAACATATTTGCATGTGAATGTTTAAAGTTCATGAAAGTCCAAGAAAACCTAACAGAATTACATGTACTTTGGTGAGAGGGTGGGTATTTGGAGATAAGCAAATTTTTCATTGCAATCAAATCAAAAAATTCATTGATTGTTCTTGTGGTAAGTCCCACTGATGAGGGCATTGCAGTGTCCAAGCACACAATATAAGTAACTTCTGTGGGAAGCCTCCTTGTATCTATTAGGATTAGGCTGAACAGAGTTCAAATCACAGCTACCTCATCCCCTACAATAAATTCAGTAGTTACCAATGGGCAAAGAGACAAGCATCTTTACCTTAATGCCTTGCTGTCCAATCCCAGGAGCTCCCGGAGGACCATAAGGACCAGGAGGACCTGGCTCACCCTGGAGGAAGAAACCGTGATGTCAGGTCAACTCAATAGTGTTTATTGAGCAGCTCTTAGATGTATAGTGTTGCAACAGGGCCTTTGAGGGCAAGAACAAAACAAAAATAGTCCCTGCCCTCAATTGTTTACAGTCCATTTGGAACAACGACACAGACCCAGGGCAAATTATTCACTGGGCACAGTTATGACAAGATCTAGGGCCACAATACTTTTAAGAGCACACAAAAATGTTTCGATTTTAATTTTTTAATTAGATTTTTAAAACAAACATAACAATAATGATGATATAACAATGAATCCAGCCTGGACTATATTTGCCTTTACATCAACTCAGTCATAAAATTTGATTTTTAATATTTTTTATGAAAGAAGGGTCCCACAACGGCAAAAGTTTTCAGGACCCATAAAAGTCACAGTGCAGCCCTCACTCATTCATT
>RJWJ010007697.1:38875-56489 GCA_004363605.1 Indri indri | reverse complement strand
GAAATGCCTTCTCAGAAGAAAGATGTTAAAAATATGAGTAATTAAACAATTATACAGTGAGTCAATTTCTTGATTTCAGAGTTCTGATGAGCATGTATTTCTCCCCAGCTAAATTTCCAGCAAATTCTCCAAATTATTAGAATTAGGGGAATTACATTTTTATTTCTGGGACCAATATTAAGGGTAACTTATATTAAATAGATTTTTTTTTCTGAGAATGAACTCATTTGCAAGAATACCATATGTATTAAATACGTATATGTATATCTTCATAAAATACAAAGAAACTCACCTGCTATATCTGCATTGCTTTCAGCCAAAAGCCCCAATAATGCCCAACAGGGATAAAGCAACACCAATCCTGAGGAGCATCATTAGTCTCAACCAGCATTTAAAGAATTTAAAGAAATGAAGGGGAGGAGACAGGAGGAGCCACCTCCCCCCATCCCCCACCCCAAGCCTGTCGCCTCCACTTGTTGTCATTAAAACATCCTCAGTTGCCAGGCCTGTGTTTTTAATTCATGTGAGTTAGATGATTCAGAGTCTGGAAGGATTCATAGGAGATGTTTTGTTTAGCTGTGTTTTATAACTTCAGTGATTTGAAAATGAGTTTTTTGAGAGCACACAGCTGGATCATAGAACTGACCCAAAGTTCCTGGGTTCAAGACAGAGAAAACTGAGAAGCATGCCCTGGGACCTGGATCATGTTGACCATAAGAACAAGAATGCATCCTTGTATCTTTTCAAAGTGTTTGGATAGTTTCTATTGTTGTCATTGTTTTTAAATGAGATTTCTGTACAGATTTACTCAGAGTGACTACGTCTGGATTGTTCTATTAATAGATTGTTTGGTATCCCCTCTTATGATCTCGAGGAGAAGAAGAAAAACAAATTTTGTCCAGGAAAGCACTAAATTAACAGGGTATTTTTAATGTACTTTGAGAAATTCTTGATGATTTCTGAAAAGCTTAATAATGCCATTTTAGGTGGAATAGTTTCTTGTAGATATGAAAACTAAAATAAAATAAAACTCAAATTTTAAGCAAACATAAATGATGAATTTATTTAACATCATTTAATGTTATAAGAGCTAACTGCTTAAACAACCAGATCAAATTGCTGTTTTAGATTAATTCTTAGGTATTGTTTTTGGTTTTTCTTTGCTATCAAAGCCTATACCCAATATTACATCAAATATACTGAAGAAAAGTGAAAAATTAAGACATTTATCTAAAATTTATTTAGACTTTGAATGAGGCCAGAAATCTTAATGTGCATCTTAAAACTTATTTTATCTTTTATATTTTTATATCCATTCATCCTTTCAGCAAGTCTTTGCTGAGTACCTATAATGTGGTAGGTATTCAGCTACCGGGGACACGGAACAATTCTTGGCCTCCTAGATCTTCCACTGTAGTGCTGGGCATGATAAGAAATAGTAAATTATTATTATTTGTTCATTGCAATAATTGTCTTGGAGAAAAAAATAAAGCAGGATGGAAGGATTGGCAAGTGCCTGAGGGGTGGGGAGTGTGGGGTGAGGTTTGCAATTTTAAAGTGGGTGTTCAAGGAGGGTCTCACTGCAAATGTGACATTTGAGCAAAGACCTGAGGAAAGTAACAAAATATGTAGAAGAATATTATCTCATTTTCACTTTCTTTTGAGAGAAGCTAAATTAGAATAATTTATGAGTATTTGAAAATGGCAATATTCGATTGATTTATTCTGTTAGGCATTACATGAGAAAGATGTATACAGATGGCCGTAGACCTATGATCATCTCAAAAGATGGCCCTGGGGTTCTGTAAGATCCTAAAAACTTCAATTTTGTTCAGGGCAGTTTTAGGATTCGGTGTAACTTTGTTCCATCTTTTTGAGAATTTAGACATGTGGTGCTCATAGGTAGCTATCCTTAGTGACTTTTATTTAATAAACGAAAACATCCCATTCTCTGACCAGGATAATATGGCCAGGAACAGTGTAAAGAGCCCTGCAATGGAATTAAGAATGGAGTTCTAGGCTGAGTGGCCACAAGGTAGCCTTGTGACTCTGGGCAATGCATTTCATTTCTCTGGGTCTCAGTTTTCTCACCTGCTAAGCAGTAAGTTTGTATATCATGGCCTTTCAAGTTTTTTGTAAGTTATATGTATTTATCATTTCCAAAATTCTATGGTTTTACCACTCTTTCTGTGCCTCTTCCTGAAAATAGAGGGTAGCCGGATAGTAACTGTTTTGTGGGAAGTTCTGTTGGTGACTCAACAACCCAAACAAGAAGTCAGGAACATTCCTTTTACACCTGTGCTCATGTAAATCCTCTCTTTGAATTTTCAGCTGTAGTCATTGATTGCAGAACCTGTTAGTGACCTTGCCAAAGCCCTCCTCACCCCATTGCACAATCCACGTCATCCACATGCCAAGCTGTTTCATCTCCTGTCATTGTTTCCCAGAAGTTTACAGCTGCCAGTCATTGCTCAAAGCTGTGCTTTGAAGTGCCCCCACACTTGTGGTTGTCCTGTTTTATCTCACCATGCCCAGATTCCGGGAATCCTAACGTAATCCTTTCTCCTCATATTGTAGCTCAGTAAAAATTTGCTGTGATATGTCTTACTGAAGAATTAGATAAAGACTGGCTCTATTCTGACACTGGAAAGGCTTCCTTTCTTCCTTTCTTTTCCTTTTCTCTCTAGGAAAAGATGTTTACTCTTTACCAGAGCTCTAAAGTTCAGAGTCCAACTTAATAGTCCACATACCCTTTCCCACTTCTACAAAGATTATTGAACACATCAACCCAAGTTGATCTCCTCTTCCTTTTCTGAGAGAAAGAGGCAACCTTGCTGTATAGCAGAAAGAGCACAGGGATAACTTGGAGATGCACAAAGTGTATTTGAATTCCAACTCCACATTTTACTTGGCTGGTATATGGGAAAGTACTATTGCTGCTACTATGTATTGATTGTAATAACTTTATATATCCATATATTCCTCACTACTACCTGATAAGATTTCATTTTCTTTAAAATTCAGATTGTAATATCTATATCATGCAAATTTGTGAAAATTAATAAAAGATTATGTGTGTAAAACATTCAATTACTAAAGTGCCCAACACTTGAAGCATACTAAATTTCTCCCTTTGAACACTTTTATTCAATGTCACTAGGCTAAACATAATTATTTTATAACGATTTCTTGTCTATAAATCTTGTCTCGTTAATCTTCTAATAAAATTTTTGAGAAAAGAGCCATTGCCACATACTTCTTCAGAGTCCCCAGAGCAGTGTCTGAACTATTCAAGGACTTTAATAAGTTCATAACTTTAGACTTAGCATTTAGCACAGTACCAGGCACATAAAACTTGCTCAATAAATATTTTATAAATGAGTGGCTTCCTCATTTATTTGCTGTTTGGATTTTGTTTTTGTTTTTGTTTTTTTGAAATAATGGATCCAGTTTACTGCCCCTAAATTAGTTTTCTTCCAATCAAAATTCTACTTGGAAAAAGCTACAGTCATGTGAACCTACTGTAACTTACTTCAGAGTACTTCTAATCATCAGAGACCTCCCAATCCCACACTTCTGGGATATTTTAGGTTCTGTTCTAGTGATTTAAGGGAGCCAGACTGCCCAGAAAGTGACAATCATAACAAGGACGTGTTTTAGATTTAGGTAATAGTATATCAAGGCCCCAACAGGCATATGAGAGATATGTCCAGGCTTAACCTGATGCCAAATTCTATTAAAAGTCAACACCATTCCAAATATAACTGGAAAATGTCCAAGAAGACTATCTGTGTTCTTTAGGTTGCCTATTTTGGTTTTTTATAAAAACTTCTTAAATATTTTGGAGGAAAAATTCTACTAGAACTTGTCTTATATATCCAAGAATCAAAATGAAAATAATAATTGTTCAATGGTTTGCTATTTTGGGATCTTGAAATGATATTTGTATTCTTTGAATTGGAAAGAAGAGAGAAAGGCCAAGTTGTCAGTCATCTAAATAAATATAGTGAGGTAAATTTAAATGTATTGAGCAAATATGAAGGAAATGTGTTCATAGTAAGAATGGATAAGAACCAATTGAGCAATTTATTAAAAAATTACAGCCAGTCTGGGGTGGAGACCAGGAATCATTTTAACAGGCATCCAAGTGGTTTGCACACTAGTAATCTGTTGATATCAGTATGAGAAACCGTGTCTTAGACTGGACAGTGTAGTCACTACCTGGGGAGAGTATGTGGTTTTTACAGCCAAACAGAACTCAAATCAAATTCCAAACCTGCCATTTATTGTCTTTGTGAGTGTGGGAAATTGTATAACCTCTTTGAAGCTCAGTTTGCACTGTAAGGCTGGATAATTCTTTACCATACGGGTAATATAAAATGAGGTATTATGCCTAGAGCATTTTGTACATCAAAAAGTAATCCCTGGATGAGAATTATGTATGTATACATTTATAATATGTATAAACGTTTCTTTACCTTTTGTGCCCTTCTAAATATAGTAGCTTACTATTAATTCTAATAGGAAAATATTGAATATATTGTGGATGTGTTGTGAATAATGTTCTAAATAGGTTCAACTCCTTAATTTCTCTCTGGTTACTCAGGAATGGAAACCTTGAAAACCACCAACCAGTGGGAACATGGTGTTTAAAGGCGGGGTTTACTTTTCAATCAGATCAAAGGGTTTCTTCAATGTTATGGTAGACAAAAGTTGTTGAAGGAAAGGTATAATTTTATATACTGCATTGCCCTGAGTTATAATATATATATACAAAAAACAAACCCAAAAACCTCATCTATTTCTGTAACTCCTTTTAAATGGTGATGTAATTTCAACACAAGAGTTAATTGAGGTGATTACTCAAAAACTTAATACGTGTAAATCAGTCTGCTCTGGGCCTTTCTGGAATTCCTGATGCAAATGCAGTACAGGCTGGAGGGTTTAATAAACAGGTTGTTCCAGGCGCCAGCCCAGAGGTGTGCATGCACTGCCTTGCACTCTGCAGGCCACCAAGAAAGATGCTGAGGCCAACCCCAGCCCCAAGGAAGACTCTCAGAGATTTTGCTGACCTGCAGGTAAGCTGAGAACACCCTGTGAGAAGTTTCCTGATGCCCCAGAGGTCAGGCAATCACCTAAATTCCCCCACTGCACTTGATCTTTGCACCTCCACAGCCTTCTGTTAATGCACCGTCCTTGGCTGTTCCCGTATCTGTCTCCCACTGAGGACACGGACTGCGGCTTTCTCATTTCACATGTGTATAGAGGACGCTGTCAGGCTTTGAAGGAATGAATACATAAGTGAATAAATAGCTGTATACCAAATTCCTGGACTGAGCAGTTCTATCCTGTGTTAAGTTTCTTTGTGTAATTGTACAAATGTGCCTAAATATAAAATGCCTGAATTGGTTCCATTTGTACATGTAGTTCCTTTAAAGTTAATGAAATATTTTATACACTAGTATTTTAGCATTATGAGAAAAAAATAATTGCCTTTATGATTTGTTAAAATAAACAGTTGCAAAAGAAATGTTTCTTTTGTTGTCTACTTTGTACTCAAGTGCCTCAGAGACAATTTTAACAGGTTTATCTTTTTTATCAGGTTTATCAATTTTAACAGGTTTCAAATCACAAAAGGCCAAGGAAATATTTTATGATAATTTCAAATTTACTCATAAAAGATTTAAAGTTATTTCAGTCCATAGTTATTATGAAAAAAATTTTTTTCAGTGCCTTCTACTAACCAATTATATACGAAATATGGAGAAAAGAGCTATCACAATGTTGGAACATTTTTAATAAAATGCCGAAACATTTTTATAAATGCTCTCTTGGAATTTGTCTATCTTGTAAAGATGTTACAAAATGCCAAAAATCCAATGTGGATTTACCTTGGAGCCAAGTAATGACATGCAAGGGGAAAATTTCATCTTTCTAGAGAACATTCTTGCTAGTTCTGAATGTGCTGTGCTCAGTCACAGTGTGCCTGAAATAAAGTCAGGTTGGACTTCCCCTTATGGTGCTCCAGCCAACCATAACGTACCTCCTTAATGCGCTGTTTTCTCTCTATCAAAAGGTTTAATCAGTTTACAAATGGTAACTCCATCTCAGGTATAACTAACAAGATCTGTGATGGCTCCCTTTAATTAAGAGACTGTTGTCCAAAAACCTCATTAGACCATTTCCATTTATTTTGGATTAAAGAAAAACTAGTTATACTTTTAAGCATCTCATATATAGCTCCAGACAATAAATATGCCAATAAAATGAAAAGAAGAAAAAAAGCATATTTATATAATTCTAAGTTGATAAGGAAGCATATTGGTAGGCATTGAAAAAACATACAAGGGGAAGATCTAAGCAGAAATACGAGAATCTCAGGAGAGCTGCACTGGTAAATGATGCTGTCTCTGCAAGGGAATCTGAGCACTGTCAATTATAGCGCTGAGTCTGTTCTGGGACATGAATGTGCACTTATCAATTTCCACTCAGAAAATAGTAAACTAAAAATCAACTTTCAGACCTTCAGATAAGAAATAGTACTCTTGAACTTCATCAGTGCATACAGTCCATTATCACTTGTTATATTGAATTCACATGTGGATTGGCATTTTGTTTTTACTGTGGTACACTTGGCCAAAAATAATGCTAACAGCAAACATTGGTTCTGTTCCTCATTGAAATTTGGGATACTTCCAAAAGATTTTCCAAAAGAAATACTCAACTGCAAACCATTGTGAATATCACTATATAGAATCACTTGAATGCAGATCCTTGGAAAATACTTTTGAGTTAACTTATCACTGAGGTGTAAAATAATACAGGAAAATACATAAATCATATGTGTATAGCTTGTTTTTTGTTTTCACAAAACGATGACATCTGTGTGGAATAAGCAATCAAATGAAGAAATAGACCATTTTTCTGTACCCAGAAGACCCCTTTATCCACCCTTCCAACCATTAAACCCCAAGGATAGTAACTATTCTGAGTTTTTAAAATTTATATAAGTGGAATCATATTACAGATATTGCTTTGTGTCTGATTCTTTCACTTCAAGTATATTTATGGGATCCATCCATATTATTGCTTTATTCTCATTGCTGTGTAGTAATCTATTGTATCAATATACTATAATTTATATGTCCATTCTACTGTTATAAACATTTGGATATTTCCAGTTTTGAGCTATTATAACTAGTGCAACCATGAACATTGTAATTGTCTTTTGGTAAACACATGTGCTTTTCTGTTGAGTACATGTCTAAAAAAGAGATTGCAGGATTATTGGATATATGTCTTATTTAATAGCTTAATTAATTTTTGCTAAGCAATAAGAGTTCCATTTGATTCATATCCTATCCTACATTTAGTATTGCTTGTCTTTTTAAAATTTATTATATTGGTGAGTGTACAGTGTACATTTTTTTCAGTTTTAGTTTGTATTTATCTGATGACTGCTAAAGCACTTTTTTATATATTCAGGGGCCATTTGGATAGTTTCTTTTGTGAATTGCCTTTTCAAATCTTTTGCCTATCTTTCTATTGTGTTGTTTCTATTTTTCTTATTGATTTGTAGGCACTATTTTCATTTTCTTTATATATTCTTTCACAATGCACTTATTTTAGAAAAATTTATATACATTATATAGTTTAGTTTTTTAATGATGTCTTCCGAAGAACAGAATTGTAGCATCATTTTGGCATAGTCCAATTTAGTCCACAGTTCAAGCAATCATTTCTTCTTTTCTTTACTCTTTAGAATACTATGTAAGAAATATTGTCATCCCTCAGTATCTGTGGGGGATTGGTTCCAGGAACTCTCATAGATACCAAAATTTGCAATCGCTCAAGTTCCTGATAAAAAAATGGCATAGTATTTGCATATAACCTATCTATAGCCTCCTACATACTTTAAATCATCTCTAGATTACTTATAATATCTAAGACAATGGTAAATACTATGTAAATAGTTGTTATACTGTATTGTTTAGGGAATAATAACAAGAAAGAAAAGTATATGTTCAATAAGATGTAATTTTTTCAATCTGCAGTTGGTTGAATTCATAGAAAAAGAACCCATGGATACAGTGGGCCAACTGTACTTTCCTCCCTCAAGGGCATGAAGATATTCTTTCATGTTTCCTTAAGAAAACTTTAGTGTTTTGTATTTCACACTTAGGTCTACAATCCTTCTACAATTGATTATTGTGTATGGTGGTAAGGCAGGGATCAAAGTTTTGACATCTTAATTCTTTTGATTTTTTTTACATTTTAACTCTTCTAAGAAGTAAAATTTGAAAATATATATTTATTCTGCCTATTGTTAGAGCAGACATGCTTATATAGCCAATACCTTAGACTAATTGTTTAAGGCACCACTGTCTGGTACTGTATGGCAAAACAGACTTTTGGGTTCTTGCACTTATAATAACAGGGATTTCTACAACTTCTTTAGTCTCCACAAATCACACACACTTTTTCTTAATGCCCACATCACTATCCTACATGTCTACAGGATAAAGTCTTTAACAAGGTTTTCCTCCAAGAATATATTTTAGTTGGAAAATTTTACCTTAGCTAGTTTTCCTCATTTTCTTAAAGAGTATCATTTCAGAATAAAATCTTTACTTTACCTTTGCATAACCAAAAGTCCCATTAAGGTGTTTTTCTTTAACTAAAGGTGTAATTTGTCCTCACGAGGGAATCCAAACTTCTAGTTCTGTAGAAAATTTTTAAAACTGTACTCTAGTATTCTATTATTATGCTTATCATTCCCATCTAGTAGTGAGTTCTGTCATTTGTATATCTTACTTATTGTGTTTTCTTTTTTTTTCAACTGAGGCAGGATCTAGCTCTTTTGCCCAGGCTAGAGTGCAGTGGTGTCATCATAACTCACTGCACCCTCAAACTCCTGGGCTCAAGCAACCCTCCTGCCTCAGCCTCCTGGGTAGTTGGGACTACAGGCTTGTGCCACCATACCCAGCTAATTTTTTTTTTTTTTTTTTTTAACAGATGGAGTCTTGTTATGTTGCCCAGGCTGGTCTCAAACTCCTGGCCTCAAGGGATCCTCCTGCCTTGGCCTCCCAAAGTACTAGGATTGTAGGCATGAGCTACCACACATGGCATGTTTTCTTTAGATTTACATTATTATAAATATTTTCACATTAAAATATTTTATTTACATTTACAATTTACAAAATGAAATTTCAGGAACTTCAAGTTCATATTATAGATTATATGGTTGCAAGAAACATAAATTTACTCTAGGAATGGGAACAAAATGTGAGTTACTGTAATAACACTATAGGCAAACTCAGTTTATCCAAAAACAAGAAATAAATTGCTGGCTGGCCACAGTAGAACTGGAACTGGAAATTGAAAAGTGAGTTTACTGTTTCCATCTTGAAAAGGCTCATCTCTGTTTTTTCAATCTCATTTCTCTTTGGCTTTATAGTTTTGTACATATCCCAGCAAGACTACCTCTCCCTCCCATGATTATGGGGCTTTAATATTCATGTGCTTATTGTTATTTTAAATGTTAAGGAGGCAGGGGACTTATCCTTCACTTCTTATGTTTCCACATGAAGACTTTCGGCTAAAGTAATTCTTCCGCCCTCTTCTGTCACTCTTTATTGACTCCACATCTTGAAAGGAGGAGAGATTATCTTGGTTAGTGAGCTCGAAAGAACTCATTGAGCATGCTCTGCTTACCACCTTCTTCCTGGCTTCCTTCAGAGAATGCCTATGAAGAGGGCATTCTCTTACCTGCTCTCATCCACTTGCATCTGCCACAATGTAGAAGGCCAACAGGGTTCACCTGTGCCTGTGACTGGGTGAATACCTATGTCCAATTTAGGAGTCAATTCTTAGCAAGCCCATTAGGCTTCAAACCTAAAGCCATAATCTCCAATCGGATTATTTCAGTAATAAAGGTGATATTTTGAACTCCATTTGTCTGACTTTTGCTTCTATTGAGTTGGTTCTTAAAGAAAAAAAATCTATTATTTATTCATCCACATGAACCCCACATAGAAAATATGATTCATAATTCCATCATATATAAAATAAATTTAAAACACGTTAAGACTTAAGTGAGACAATTTAAATATACATACACGCCTACCTCAGCGATATTGCAGGTTCGGTTTTAGACCAACACAATAAAGCAAACATTGCAATAAAGTGAGTCACACAAATTTGGGTGTTCCTAGTGCACAAAAAAAGTTATGCTATACTGTAGTCTATTAAGTGTGCCATAGCATTGTCTTAAAAAATGACTTACATACCTTGATTAAAAACAAACCTTACTGGCCGGGCACGGTGGCTCATGCCTGTAATCCTAGCACTCTGGGAGGCCGAGGCAGGCAGATTGTTTGAGCTCAGGAGTTCGAGACCAGCCTGAGCAAGAGCGAGACCCCGCCTCTACTAAAATTAAAAAGAAATTAATCGGCCAACTAAAAATATATAGAAAAAATTAGCCGGGCATGGTGGCGCATGCCTGTAGTCCCAGCTACTCGGGAGGCTGAGACAGTAGGATTGCTTGAGCCCAGGAGTTTGAGGTTGCTGTGAGCTAGGCTGACGCCATGGCATTCACTCTAGCCCGGGCAAAAGAGTGAGACTCTGTCTCAAAAAAAAAAAAAAACAAAAAAACAAAAAAAACCATACCTTATTGTTAAAAGGGGCTAAGAATTATCTGAGCCTCCAGTAAGTTCTAGGGTTTTTATTGGTGGAGAATATTTCCCAATGTTGATGGCTGCTGACTGGTCAGGGTGGTGAAGGTTGGGGTGGCTGTGGCAATTTCTTAAAATAAACAACAATGCAAGCTGCTATATTGATGGACTCTTTCTTTCACAAAAGATTTCTCTGTAACATGTGCTGCTGTCTGATAGCATTTTACCCACAGTAGGACTTCTTTCAGAATTGGAGCCAGTCCTCTCAAACCTTGCCACTGGTTTATCAACTAAGTTTGTGAAATATTCTAAAGCCTTTGTTGTCATTTCAACAAAGTTCACAGCAACTTCATCAAGAGTACATTCCATCTCAAGAAACCACTTTATTTGTTCATCCACAGAAGCAATTCCTCATCTTTTCAAGTTTGATCATGAGGTTGCAGGAATTCAGTCCTGTCTTCAAGCTCCACTTCTAATTCTAGTTCTCTTCCTCTTGCTACCACATCTGCACTTAATTCCTCCACTGAAGTCTTGAACCCCTCGAAGTCATCCATGAGGTGTGGAATCAACTTCTTCCAAAGTCCTATTAATATTGATATTTTGACCTCCTCCCATGAATCACATGTGTTTTTGATGACATCTAGAATAGCAAATCCTTTTCAGAAGGTTTTCAACTTACCTTGCCAAGATCCATCAGAGGAATCACTATCTATGGCAGCTGTGGCCTTACAAAATGTATTTGTTAAAAAATAAGATGTGAACATCAAAATTACTCCTTGATCCATGGGCTGAAGAATGTTTATTGTGTTAACAAGCATGAAAACATTAGTCTTTTTGGACATCTTCATCAGAGGTGTTGAGTGACTAGACACATTGTCAATGAGCAGTAATATTTTGAGACAAATCTTTTTTTCTAAGCAGTAGGCCTCGACAGTGTAAGTAAAATATTCAGTATACTATGCTGTAAACAGATGTGCTGTCAACCAGGCTTTGTTGTTTCATTTCTAGAGCACAGAGTGGGTTTAGCATAACTCTTAAGGACTCCAGGATTTTTGGAATGGTAAATGAGCAGAACCTAACAAAAGACTCAGTCCTTGGTAGCTTTGAAGTCGGGCATTGACTTCTTCTCACAAGCTATCAAAGTCCTAGATGACATCTTCTTCCAATAGAAGGCTGTTTCATCTACACTGGAAATCTGTTGTTTAGTGTAGCCAGCTTCATCAATTAACTTAGCTAGATCTTCTGGATAGCATGGTGTAGCTTCTCCACCAGCACTTGCTGCCTCACCTTTTATATTATGGAGATGGCTTCTTTCCTTCAACCTCCAACCTCTACCAGCTTCAATCCCTTCTTCTGTAGCTTCCTCCCCTCTCTCAGTCTTCCTAGAGTTGAAGAGAGCTAGGGCTTTGTCCTAGGACAGGCTTTGGCTTGTGGGAATGTTGTGGCTGGTTTGATTTTCTATCCAGACCACTAAAACTTTCTCCATATCACAATAAGGCTGTTTTGCGTTCTTATTTGTGTGTTCATGAGAGTAGCACTTTTAATTTCCTTGAAGAACTTTGCATTCACAATTTTGGCTGTTTGGCATAAGAGGACTGGCTTTTGGCCTATCTTGGCTTTCATCATTTCTTCCTCATGAAGCTTCAACATTTCTAGCTTTATATCAAAAGTGAGAGACATGAGACCCTTCCTTTCACCTGAACACTTAGAAGCCATTGTAGGGTTATTAATTGGCCTAATTTTAATATTGCTGTGTTTCAGGGAATAGGGGGGTCTGAGAAGAGGGAGTGAGATGGGGGAACAGCCAGGTGGTGGAGCAGTCAGAGCACATGTGACACTTACAGGTTAAGATTAAGATCACCATCTTACAGATTAAGATCACCGTCTTATATGAGTGTGGTTTGTGGGACCCTAAACAATTGCAATAATAACATCAAAGATTACTGATCACAGATCACCATAACAGAAATAATAATAAGTAAAAAGTTTGGCCGGGCATGGTGGCTCACGCCTGTAATCCTAGAACTCTGGGAGGCCAAGGTGGGGGGATCATTTGAGCTCAGAAGTTCGAGACCAGCCTGAGCAAGAATGAGACCCCATCTCTGCTAAAAAAATAGAAAGAAATTAGCTGGACAACTAAAAATATATATATAAAAAATTAGTCGGGCATGGTGGCGCATGCTTGTAGCTACTCGGGAGGCTGAGGTGGTAGGATTGCTTGAGCCCAGGAGTTTGAGGTTGCTGTAAGCTAGGCTGATGCCACGGCACTCTAGCCTGGGCAACAGAGTGAGACTGTCTCAAAAATAAATAAATACATACATACATACATAGATACTATGAAAGAATCCTGAGCCAGGCCTGGTGGTGCATGCCTGTAGTCGTAACTACTCAAGAGGCTGAGAACAGAGGATAGGAGGATAGCTTGAGTACAGCAATTCGAATCCAGCCTGGGAAACATAGCGAGATGATCTCTAAAAAAAAAAAAAAAAAAAAAAAAAAGGTCTCATCTTCAGCAGGAGGCCAAAAACATGATGGTGGGTGGGATTACACCTATAATCCTAGCACTTTGAGAGGCTGAAGAGGAAAGACCATTTGAGGCCAGGAGTTAGAGACCAGCCTGGGCAACATAGGGAAACCCAATCTGTAAAAAAAATAGAAAAATTAGCCAGCCAGGTGTGGTGGTGCAGGCTTGTAATCTCACCTACCCAGGAGGCTGAGGCAGGAGGCTCAATTGAGCCCAGGAGTTTGAGGTTGCTGTGAGCTAGGCCAATGCTGTGACGCTCTAGCCCGGGCAACAGACTGAGACTCTGTCTCCAAAAAAAAAAAAAGTGAAAAGTTTGAAATATTGTGAGAATTACCAAAATGTGACACAGAGACGTGAAATGACCACAGGCTGTTGGAAAAATGGCACCAATAGACTTGCTCAATGCAGCATTGACACAAACCTTCAATTTGGAAAAAAAAAAAATGCAGTATCTGCAAAGCACAATAAAGCAAAGTGCAATAAAAGGAGGTATACCTATATAGGTGAAACTATAGGACAATATTTTTATAAACCTGAATGTCAAAGGATTTTATAAGCAAACAAACACACACAAATATAAAGAACTAGCTTCATATATTTGACCATATTAAAATAAAATTATCTGGTCAAAAAACCATACCATAAACAAAGTGCAAAAATCAACCTGACTGAAATACACATTTGTTGCACATATATCTGACAAAGAACTCCTGCAAATCAAAAAGAAAAACAACCCAATGGAAAAATTGGCAAAGGATAGAAAAGTTAGGAAAATGAAAACTAATCCCACAGTGAGATACTAAAAATATCAAGTGTGATAACACTAAATGTTGGAAAGAATAAGGAGCCATAAGAATACATATATTCTAATGGTAGGGTTATAAATTAGTATAATCACTTTAGATGGCAATTTGGCAATATTGAGGAAAGCAGTAAACATGCGTATCAAATGACCCAGCAATTTCATTTCCACGTATTTACTTCTCTCTCACGTATGCACAGAGAAACAGGTACAAGGACGTTTGTAATGGCAGCATTTATAATGGTTAAACTGAAAATAAACTAAGTATATGTCAACAGGAGAAGGATAAAGTGCAGTATATCAACACAATAGAACACTACCCAGCAAAGTGAACGCACTTGAGCTTCGTACATCAACAGGGCTCAATTTCATAAGCATGATGTTCATTAAAGAAAGCAAAGTGCAGAAGAATACATTCAGGTGATTATGTTTGTACACATTACATGTAGCAAATATATAAGGAAAATAAAAGACCAACTTCAGGATAGTAGTTATATCTGAGGAGAGAGAATAATAGAGACTGTTGTAATATCTTATTTCTAAAGCTGGGTGGAGCATGTGTATACGATCATTATATTCTGTATACATTTTGTATGTCTAAAATATTTTATAATTTCTTAAATGGTTTCCCTTATTATGAAATCATGGGTAAGTAAAGCTTATGGAATATGGATTATAATATTATGCATGTAGTAATCACCCTGAAGTATAGTACTTCTTGGCTCCTTATTGCCTACTAGATGGAAGGTAAATGTATTAGCATGTCATAGAAGGTTTGTACAGTTAGAATCTTGCTTTCCTTTCTATATTTATCTTCTTTTCTTCCTGCTTACATGCCCACTGAGTAACCAATGAGTCAATCTCAAATTCCTTGAATATATCATTCTTTAAATGTTTTTACCTGCAATACTTTGTCCCTTAACTTCTAACTACCCTTTAAAACACAGTTAAAATATTGCCTTTGTGAAAATGTCTGCAACTCTCTCCATACTGTGTTATATACTTTAAGGTATTCTAAGAGGTTTACATATCTGTATTCGCCATTAAAGATAGGTTATGGGAAGTAGGCCAGTGTCTAATTTGTCTTTGTTTCCCTAATACGTAGCTCAATGTCTGGCATACTTGATGCTTAATGGTAAAAGAACAAATTCTTTAGAAGAGCTGTTAAAATGTTGAAATGTCAAAATACTGAAGGGACAAATGCTGAATTAATGACACGAAAAATAAGTAGCATTAAAATTCAGAGAATGTCACTGTGGATTACAGTGGTCTGGAAAGATTCCATGAAAGCTGGTGGCTCTGAAGTAGGTCTCACAGGATGGGTTAGACTTGCAGGAGAGAAGTAAACTTCCCAAACTGACCAATGATGAGAGCAAAAGATTGGGGAAGGGAAAGCCTTTCTCCACCCTGCTGATGTCCACGTATATGCCACCTCCGTTAGGAAGCTAGTGTCTATTCTCTGTGTTTCACAGAAACTGCTCACATTTCCTCACTGTTTCTGGTGAGTTCTCCAGAAGCAAATACTGTTTTAGGGTTTCAGGTCCATGGGAAAGAGAGAACGGGATACTATCGCAGATGAAGCTAAGCAAGGATATACGGTCTTAGTTAGAAGGTAGCTTCAGCCTGATCCTACAGGAGGCTCCAGGGTGTGAGTGGCACACAAGTTGATCCCACCTTGACGCGAGTGCAGCCTTTTATACCCCCAGGTCCGTCAGTTACTGACTACAGGCTGTCTCCAGGAGAGGGTGCCAATCTCCTGGGCAAGAGAGCTTGCATATTGCTGAAGGCAATTATCTAGAGAGGGACTAGCTATGAACTATGAATCATGCCCAGCAGCTGGGGAATGGGCGCTCTTGCCTGCTCAGGTGGATCTGAGCCAGGCACTACCAAAAAACCTACTCAGTTACCCCAGAATAACTACATTTCTTCCACTCTCCTTCAGCTCTACTCTATGGCGTGCTGTTGTATCACTGTCTCCATCTTCTGGGCTACAAATTCTGGTTTTCTGGGGCACTATCCCTTTCAGATTGATCCTGGTCTTCTGGACACTACAGTATCTCCTTGTTACAGGCACCACTGCCTGGCCACTTCTACTGGATACCACCTTTTATTTATTGCCAGGCAATGTCAGATCCTGCTGCTGATTCTGCACCTTTCTCAGTGTCAAGATCTATTCAGGGTCAAAGCTTGGGAGAGAGCTCCTTGTATTGCATTGGACTGTTTGTTAAGTGAGTACCCAAAGCAGAGAAGAATGTAGTCTCATGTTTTTGAGAGTCAACAGTAGAGTAATTCTGTCATGTGGTACTTAGAGCACCACATAACGAAATGCTGTTCAAACTTCCCTCTTCTCCAGTGACTAATGCTGTGTTATTGAAACATTATGATCTTGCCAACTCTCTGCTCCTTCAGATTGAGTCCCCTTCTCACTGTTCTCTCAATCCCTCCTGCAAATGGACTTTGGTAGGTCTGTGCCATCCAACTCCTGGCTGCCCAGATATATCTGAATTCCAGGATTGGTACAACCATAACCCAAGCTACATATGCAAAACTCAGATTAAGACTAAATTGTTTGAATAGTTGAAATTGGAGTTAATTCAATGTGCAATGACGGTTAAGGGGAAAACACTGTGTTAAGGTCTGTGCAGAATTCTATGACAGGCATTTCTAGTTTTCAAGACTGTCTCCTCTTCTTCTAGGCAAATGGAAAACAGTCAGTGAGCTGCAAGCAGAAATGACTTATGGGATGAGACATTTAAGTACCAGTGTCATTTCTGGGTTGAAGTGTTTAATTGTGCATGTGAGATTCCCTTGTGCTCTCATTCCCCTGCTGCAGCAAGTGTGGAGGAAGCCTTGTGTGCAGATGATGGGACCGATGGTTGAGCAGTCTGCATTGCATGAAAGACAGTTTCTCTTGAGTTTCTCAGACCCATAGTGGATGTTGCATAAATGAAAAAAAGTGCAAAATAGTCTTTTCTTGAGTTTAGCCATTGAGATGGATATTGCCAATACAGCATAAACTGTACTGACTATTCTCACTAATAAAAACAACTCTTTTCATTCCCCTCCCGCTCTCCATTCAACTAAAAAGAATGGTGTCCATAATGAAGGATTTGGGTAAAGACTACAAATTAGAAAACTTCATAGTAATGAATTTTCTTTCAATTCCGTTACTCTTTCTCCCTGACCTCTTCTGTCTCATCGTGTCTCCTGGTATGTTATCAGGAAATCTCTGGTTTGAGTAGAATGGTTTGGCAAAAAGTTACTGGATATAAGTAAACTGCAGTTGGTTAATTTGCCACAGTTGTTAAAATAAGTGAAATACCTGAGTTACAAAATAATTGGCCTACAGAATTTAAGAAGTTAGTGATCAGATCAGTTGCATAGCACTAGAAAACCAAACCTTTCAAATTCTGCATATTCTTTTTTTTTTTTTTTTTTTTACAAAGTTGGTCAGAAGTATGTTTTCAATCAAACTGTTCATTTTGGAAAGTCTGGTAACTAATGCTAAGAGTTATATAAATAGATAGTCAAATATATTTCCTCACAGGAATCAACCAAAACAAATAAACCTCAAAATTACCTTTGTTTACACTCTGTACCTGGTAAGCCATACTG
>RJWJ010007697.1:0-38775 GCA_004363605.1 Indri indri | reverse complement strand
TGGAATATTAAAAAAAAAAGATGAAATTAGGAATTTTCATATAACAAATTAAGACTTTGCTTATGGAATATTATTACTGCCAAGATATTGAATATTTCAACATAAAAGTTGTGAATGCATGGTATGTGCGGCATGGCATTTAATATTTATCTGAACATATCTATTATTTAGAAAATACATATAAAACTCAACTGATAATGAAATTTACATCTTTAAACCAATGGCTAAAATCCATATTTATATTATGTTGGTAAATTAATCTATTCCGAATTTTCTAACATGAAAATTTAAACCACAGAATATATGTGGTAATTTACGTGATGATAGAGAGTTGACAAAACATCTGCAGGGAAAGATATACGATATCCCAGAATCAAACAGAGCTTACGTTGATGGCCAGGGGCATTAGCAGTTGTTTTGAATATTTCAAAACACCTGTAGGCACCTAACGATGTCATAATGTAAACTAGATTTTCTGTTATAAAGAGAGAAGACTCTTCATGCAGCTTTTCTTTAGAGAGACATGTCATTGTGGTGGTAAATTAGTCTGTTTGTTTAACATTGGTATTTCAGCCATCTGACAAATGATCTTTTGTTGAAAAATGTAGACAATGAAACATCCATTTTCACGACTATTATTTATAATTATAGGATTTTGGCGATTAAATTCAATATTTAAAAAAAAAATCCATAACAACAGCAGCTAAATATTTATTAAACATGAATTATGTGTCAGGCATTGTGTTCTACATGAACTATTTTATGCAATCCTCAAAATACTCCTTTAAGTTAGATACTATTATTAGTCTCATTTTACAAAGCAGAAAGCACAAAGGCTAAGTAACTTATTCAAGGTGATAAATTTAGTCATTCATTATATGTGAATTGAACAAAGATTTGCCTGGCACTAGGGTTACAGAAATGAGTAAAACATGGGCCCAGTCTCTGAGGAACTGAGTGGGAACAATAGACACATTAATAGCAATTCAGTATGACATGAAAGAACTACATACTCAACAGGGAAACTGTAATTTGACACAGAGAAAATACCATTTGGGCCGAAAGTGAGATTTCATCAGAAGAAAGGGGAAGGTCATTCCAGACATCATAACCTGCATGTTTAGCAATAGAGAGGCATGAAAGACCATGGAGCTTTGGGAAATGCTGATGAGTCTGTAGGGCTGGAATGGAATGTGTGGTGAAAAGAGAGGGAAAGTCTTGTGGCCCAGTTGACGGAGCTAAAGTCATTCAGTTCATCTTTGCTTTAAATACTTTTACCACTTACTTCCGTCCTTTTCTCATTTTCTTTCTTCTTTTTTCTTTACTGTTTATATGCTTACTGTTTTCACAAAATCTTTACAGTGCTTATTTATTTTTAAAAATAGGATGATTGAGATGAAAAGATAGGAGCAAATGCTGTAGAATAGAGTCAGGGACTTGAAAAGGTGAGAAGAAAGAAAAAAGAGATATTATTCCATTAATTGGGCCAAAAGGAGATTGTAAGATTAAATATCAAATGAAGCCCCTAAAATCCTAGATGATCTAGGGGGGAAAAAAAAGAAGAAAGATATTGAATTGCATACATAATTTAAAATTCTAATTTCTGACTATCAAGCCTGTTCATGAGGTTGGAAAATCCGTAAGGGGCATTTGAAATATACCACGGCTCCTGGGGAAACCCCTAAAGAAAGACGAATTTATTTTAGAAGAACCAGGGCTTTCTGAGCTGATGTTTAAATATGCTAATGTAATTTTTTAGATTGAGAATCTGACCATTTCTTTCAGAAGGCAATGTGCCAAAATAGAAAGCCTAAAAGTAAAATAGAATATAAAAGAAAACTCTAAGATTGTCTGGACTATATAAAGCAACTCATAAAGACATACACACACTTATTGCAAATGAGAAAAGCATAAAACATGAACCATGACATACAATTTCTATCAAATAATGATTTCTAGCAACATAATGAGGGAACAAACATTAATCTTTTTTATCCCTTTGTAGCAAGAGAAGAACCTGCTATAGAAGTAAGGAGGCCAAAGGATGAAAGATAACCCTGCGTAGCACAACGGGTAAAGGCCTGCAGGAACAAGGGCAAGTAAATGCTTGTTTCACTTGTTTACCCTTCAAGAACAAAGCCATGTAGGGAAACATGTTTGACAAATAGTATGTGGTGGCAAAGACTGATAAAAATGGTATTTTATGCATAAAAATAATAAAACAGCATGAGTGAGAAAGTTATGAATGCAGATATATGCATATATGTGTCATATATATCACACACACATATGGCATACAATTTAGACAGAGGCAGGCCCTAATACATATAATTTCAGGAAATATCATAGAGATGGAAAAGAGAGGAAGTGAAGAGGAAGGCAAGAGAGATATAGCAAATGTTATTCTTTTTCCAAAAATGGCTATGTTTCCCATCCTATGTGTTTTTTGATACTCCTTCCATTGAGAGATGGGGTCCTATTTTTCTACTCTTTTAATCTGGGTAGACCTGTGTCAATGGTGAAAGGAATACCATGTGATTTCTGATCGTAGGTCATAAAAAATAATAGTTTCCATCTGGTTCTCTGTGGACACTCTGCTGCAGGGCTCTGAGATGCCACGTGAGATGGCCGAGGCCACCATGCTGTGAAGAAGCCCAGGCCACATGTAGATTATCTGAGTACAGCTCTAGCCGAGGTTCCTGCCAACAGCCAGCACCAACTATCAGACATGTGAATAAAGATGTTTCCAAGTGATTCCTGCTCCCAGCCTTGAAGTCCTCCCAGCTAAGGCCTCAGACATCATAGAACAGAGACAACCATGAGATACACACATCTCATTAGTAAGTAAAAGTGTTCATTTAAGAATAAAATAAAAATGTTATTGTTTCTTTTAATTTGTGTGTATTATATTTTCAATAGGCTACTACTATAAATTGTTAGGACATAAATACTTATTAAGTAAATTAAACTATTAGTTTTTTTTTTTTTTTTCCTGGTCCAAGGACAGTGAAAAGAATTACAGAGACACTAAGGGCAGTGTGAATAAAGAAGGTCTGGGCTCCCTGAATTAAATCATTTGATCTTCACATCAACCAAAGGAAGTCAGTCTTATTCCTATGTTCATTTTACAGAAACTGAGGCACAGACGGGTTTGCTACCTTGTCAACGCAGCTAAAAAGACTGTTATTCAGGATTTTAACCTAGTCAGTTTCATGCCAAAGCCTGTACTGCAAACCCAAACATCTGCTGCTTCTGTGTCTATAACTATGCAAATAACATGACAGTGTCAAATAAACTACGTGAAGGAGAAATGTCCTGAGGAGAAACATAATTTTAATCAGAGTGTTAGAAGTATATAATTTCAAGCTGGAACTGGAAGAAATTTTATGTCTCATTCATTGTACAAGGAGAAAACTAGAACCCTGATGAGTCTCAGAGACAAACACTTAGTCACAGGCAGAATCAGTATAAGGACCTATTTCTCCCTGTTTCCAGTTTTAATATACCTGCATTATAAGTAAAAAAGTTCTGTTCAGGAGTGGCCACCAAAAATAGGATATGCAGGTACTTGTGATGCCACAAGAGGACATAGAAAAATAAACTCCTGAACTTGAGAAACAGTGACATGAGAGTTATCTTTGTAGCTGATAAGAATCAATAGATTAAAAGTCAAGTGTTTTTCCACTGAACTCAGAGGATTTACAATGTTTATTCTAAGCACTTAGTAGAGCAACTGCTCCCATTGGACAGTCAAGTAATTCTAGATAAAAGGCTTTAATTTGAGCTCTCTGCTTCCATAATCTGTAAGAGTCTCCCTTCTATTGTGCTCCACAGCAGATGATATAATGCTCTTTTCTTCTTATCTGGCTTACTTTCCAGCCAGGAGCTCCTCAAGGGTGGGGACCCTGCCTTTTGCCTCAGTCAGAATCTCTAGTGTCGTCAACAACAGTGCCTGATATATAGCTGTTGCTTAAAGTGTGGTCGCTAAGTGAGTTTATAACAAATGTATGTTGGCAGAAAACTGTATGTGAGCTGTGACATCATTTATTTAATCCATTCAGTTGCAAACTTGTTTCCAAGTCTCCAATCAGAAACACCTAATTTGGACTTTACATAAGCAAGAAATAAATGTCTTTTATGTTAAACCACTGAGATTGTGAGTTTCATCTGTAATAAAGGATTCTGTTACCTTAACCAATACATCTGTTCATTAGCCTAAAATAACCTTGTTTTCTCCACACACCAAAACTTTATCAAGAGTCAGGGCTCTTTTTACACATTTAACCTCACTTGTAATCCTGATCCAGATTCCCTAGTGCTTTGGCCACACGGAAAAATACACAAACGTCTTGTCAGTGCCCTGAGAACTCAATATCGTTATTCCCACCGCTTTGCCTTTACTCATAATATACATGTTGCTGGGAATGTTTGTTTTCTTTCTTCTTACCAATACCAAACCCTTTCTTGCTTTTCTAGTGTAAACTAACCCACACCTTCTCTAACAGTTTCAGACTCCGTTGATACCCTGTTTTTGAACTTGAATCGCATAATGAGTGTGGGCTGCACCATTTGACTCATAACTGTGCTTTCTTGCTTTTACTCTCATTTGTTTGTCTAGACTCCCCAGCCAGATTCCAAGCTCTTTCAGTAAAGAAATCAGTCATTACAGTATCACTAAGTCTAACATGGTGGTAAACAAATGGTAGTCATTCAGTATTAATGATCCATTTACTTCATTGATAGTCTCACATATTGATTAATAAAAACTGATTGAATAGACTCAAAATCTGATCTGATAGTAGTGTCTCCTGAGGCGCTAAGCACAAGCAGAAGTTGGTGACACTAAAGAGGAAGGGCGATCGTTTACTGGACACCGCAAGTGTTAGACCACACATCAAAGCAGAGGAAGAAAAGCAATTTGAGGGAGTGGAAACTTAGTCATGTGTTCATGGTCAAATGTGGAAAGGTCAGTAGTTAGTTACAAGGAAATGAAAGAGCCAAAAGACCAGAGCAAAAGGAGTTGAGGCTTGGATCAAATTGAATCAAACTGTTTATGTCCCGCTGATGCCCATTTGAATACTTCGGGGCTTCACTTTGTCAGTTTCAGCATTAGAGGATTATATGGCAGTGGCCTCTCATATGGTGGATCTTTCCATACATATGCCATAGTTGTAATTCTGGCATTAATGCCAATATTGGTGACACTGATGAATTTGAATTACCCTGAGATAACGATGTAGGTACAAGTTTGGTTATGGTTGCAGTATGGTGATGACATCAAGGGGTACAGTTAAGTTGCCTAGCGTCCTAGACTCTTTCACCTTGATGCAATTTATGTCACTTTTTAATTGGCAATTTTGTAGTATTCAACACCTCTAATGATGTGGCAGCTGAAAGAGGATGTGCAAAAAGGCATTGCAATGTATTCCAGAAAACTTTTTTACTATCATCTGTTGGGCAACATTAGGAACCATTTTGGCTGAATGTGCCTTTCTGTCTAAGTAAAAAGAGTTAAAGAAATGTTCGTTATTCCCTATGCAGTGCATCTATCTAAATTGTCTGAAAAAATCAGCATTCATACGTCTCGGAAGTGTGAAGGAATGCTGTTCATTGTCTAGCATCTTTGGATATGACATTTTCATTATGCTCTGAGAAGATATAAAATAGGTTATTAGACTAAGGATACAATATGGGAAATGAAACCAGATCAACATCTGGTTGCAAATTGCAAATCTGTTAAGCTACCCTACATCCTCAGCCTTCTCTTCTCTTATCACCTTCCCTGTGGCTGGAAGAGATGCTTCCCTTCATGGCTAGCCTTTTGCCTCACCATAGCCTTATTCTTTCCCCCACCCCAAGATGATACAAGTTCATCTACATGGTGGTGGACTGCACTAGCCTTCTCCAAAGTAAGAGAAATACACCCATTTGCTACAAGTAAACAGAATTATTGAATTTACTCTCAATAAACTAATAGTTTTCATTGCTTGTTGTAGGTCTCAAAATATCATCTGATATTAAACATCTCCAATAACATCAATAATTGTATGGAATTAGTAGAAAGAAAGGAACATTGAGAGAGCAATTTGTCCATCTCTTTGCCTTCACATAGACTCATACCACACTGCAAAGTGAAGATTTTATTTGCATTTTAAAGATCGTTTTCCACATTGCTATTTCAAAGTTTAGGCTATTTGCACTTGTTCTGTCCTTGAGGGCAGTACAGCAACATGTTCAGCTTTCTTTGAATAAAAACCAAGTCATTTTAGTGGATCTCAATTTCACAAAAGAGGGAAAATGGTGGAGATGCTGCTATGCTTTGACTATTTGTCCCCTTCAAAACTCATGTTGAAATTTAATACCCAATGTGGCAGTATTGAGAGATGGGGCCTTTAAGAAATGATCAGGTTATAAGGGTTCTGGCCTCATGAATGGATTAATGGGTTAATGAATTAAAGGACAATCGCAGGAGTGAGACTGGTAGCTTTATAAGAGGAAGAGAGACGTGAGCAGGATTTTAGCATGCTAAGCCCCCTCAGCCCTCTCGCCATGTGATGCTCTGAGCTGCCTCCGGACTCTGCAGAGAGCCCCCACCAGCAAGAAGACCGTCACTAGATGTGGCCCATCGACCTTGACTTCTCAACCTCCATTACTATAAGAAATAATATTTTTAAATAAATTACCCAGTTTCAGGTATTCTGTTAGAAGCAACAGAAAATGGACTAAGACAGATGCCAATAGGATGGTGGCTAGGGAGGAATGATACAGTTGTTTCCTTCCTGCTGCCTTCTCGACCAGGGAGGCAGCCCTTAGAGGAGTGCAGATCAGAAAAAATGGAGAGTCGTGTGAGTAAAGAATATAGATAGATACCCTGTATCTTTACAGCAATTATATTAAAAAATTTTTTGTTAAGTCTTCAGAGGAGCATAAATCATTTTTTTTTAAAAGAGAAACTGGCTGTTAGAGGGGCTTGTATCTTTAAAAAAGTTATTTGCATGTGTTGAGAATACTGATTTCTTATAAACACCTTCAATGTAATTGACCTTAGTGATTTTTTTTTCCCGATTCCCAACCAGCTCTAAGTAGTCCAATTACTTTTAAACCTTATCTTATGGTTTTTACTGTTTTCTTTAAAAAACATGAGTCTTTCCTAGTTTGGTCCACTATATCAAGCTCAATTATGAAGTTACAAAGTTCCTGGAATGGGCCTCAACTATGAACATTTGAACAACATCTAGAAGAAATTGAGAACCTGGTAAATATTTTGCCTTAAAATAAAAGATGGTTCTAAGCTGTCTAACCTGGGAGGAAAGATGATAGAATTGGCAGAAGCAGGATAAATAGAAAAAAATATGGGAGAAAAAATAATTATTCCAGTTAGTGGACAAATGACTATTATATAATCTCTAACTGTAGTTCTTTAATGGAAGTTGGAAGCATAGATTTGGACAAACATCAAGAGTTAGAAGTAGAGATGCCAATTTAATAGCATCTACATTCAGTTGAACATTTGTGATATGTAAGTTTACTGTGATTTTCCTCTCTCATTTCCTAGTCTCTACCCAGCTCGGTCTAATCAATTTCTTCTCTTGAGATTTTAATAGTTTTCCTTTCTAATATGCTACATAATACTCTTGTAGCTGTATGCAACTTGAAGGCTTGGCCTCGGCAAGAGAGAAAAGAGGTTTCTGTTTATTTTGACAACTCACCTAAGTATCAGAAACATGACATGGGGTTAAAAGGATGCCTGCTGAGGTGCTGGAATGACACCTGATGAATTATGCAAACAGAAACCATTTGGTAACAGGATCTATGTCTCCTTGTTAAATTGTACCTGATGTTTGACACCCTCTGTTGCTACTGTTACATCACAGCTAGCTTAACGTCCGGATCCCTTTATGAACTATGTGAGAATCCACTAAAAGCATTCTCTAATAATAGTCAGTCCTGGAAAAGACAGTTGAACTCTAATCAAGCAATGTATGAGGGGGAAATTTTCTGGTATCTTGTTTAATAGACAAGGGTAATACATTCCTCTCTTCAAATGTGCTTTAGATTTAAACCTGTTATTGAGCAAGTTTAGAGAGATTTATAACAAAATGAATCTGGTATGGCAGTAGAATACATCACCTCATTCATTTATGTTTCTCAGTGGAGATCTTTAATTAGTAAAATATATTATGGACTCAGTGTAATCATTTTTGGAACATGATCATGTTATTTCAGAGCACGTCATCATTTAGAAAAATAACTTTATTCTAATACTTCCTGATACTAATTGAATTTGCTTTGGTTCTCAAGGGTTATAGGAAGTGTAGTTGCACACCCCTCTGTTTCCAACAGAAATCAATCAACACACATTTCATTAATCTTCTTAACACTGAGTCGAAAAGTTCAAATTAAAAATATGAAGATCTTTCCATGAATGCACATCTGGACTGGATTTGTTTATCTCCGAATAGGCAAGTGTGATGAAAACATATGTCATTGTGGGGTTTCCTGAGCGGAGGGCTGGAACTCTACAGAACAAGGGGTGTGCTGTGATGTTGGGAAATTTTACCTTGTTGCATTGCCACTTATATTGCTTTGATTATGGAGTCTTCCAAGTGTCAGGAGTAACTTCTTGCCTAAAAGAACTGTGGTTAGTTTGAGAATAAAGCAGGTCTTAATCTACACACCTTTATTTCTTTCACCCTTGCTCTATCCTACTAACCATCCTCTCATGAAAAGTTTCAGCATCGCAAGTTCAATATCTCCTATGCTTCAATCCACGACTCCTAGAGAGTTCCTAAAATTGATACAAAAAAACAAAAACATACATCACAAGCAGAATATGAGCAAGTAAGCCTCACACTTTTAAAAGCTGACAGTAGCTTACATGAAAAGTATGTTAAAATAAGGATTGTGGATTTTGTGCAATATTCTTCATACTTGATTTCATGTTGATGATAGCATGATATAAGTACAAAGATGGTAATCCAAATTAGAGTGCCCATCTCCTGTTCTCTAGCACAAATTATAATCTCTGTATGATACCCAACACAATACAGACATCTGATAACTTACTAAAATAAATATTCTAAATTCTTATAGCCACATTAACACCTATAAGAACCAACTATTAAGCTGTTTGCCACTTAACTTTTACATCAAATTAAACGCATATTCAGATTAGAAGTCAAATAGCTAGTAGCATAGTAGAAAGCACAAGTTCTCCCTTTGATTTTAAGGCTCCATTTTGGATCAAACCTTAAGTGGTGAAAGGCTTTTCAGTATATCTCCTGAATGTTTTCTCTCCACTGAATGTTTTCACCTGGGTAAAAGGAACATGGGCATGCTCAATGCAGTGGTTACTGTGTAGCAAGTGAGGAAGGGCTTGCCGGATACAACATGTAGAAAAAAATAATGTCCCCCTCTACCCAAATTGCTAAACTCTTAATCCCTGAAACCTGGGAATATGTTACTTTAGATGGTTAAAGGGATTTTGAGGGCTGATTAAATTAAGAACCTTGAGATGAGGAGAGTCCCCTGGAGTATCCAGGTGGGACAAATCTAATCACCTCAGTCCTTAAAAGCAGAAAGACTGGGGGCCATGGTTGGGAAGAGTTGTGTCGACAGAAGAGTCAGAGAGGTGCAACTTGAAGATTTCACCTTCAGGTCCTGGCTCTGAGGATGGGAAAGAGCCATGAGTCAAGGAACGTGGGCAGCCTAAAGAAGCTGGAAAATGCATGGAATGGGGTGTTGGTGAGTTGGAATTGGATTAATAACTTCCAAATATTAATGTGTACAACAAGTTCATGGACTGCTCATTTAAGATGCATATTTCCAGGCCCCATCCCAGGAGTCTTGATTCATTCAATCTAGTGTGAGGCCCTTAAAATCTGTAATTTAACTCCATTTAGACAACATATGATCAAGATAGACTTTAAAGGCCATTTTTGCTAAATTTAAAGTAAGTTGCCATATTTAACATGTAATTTAGCAGTCTTGTTTTTCCATCTTTGTATTCCAGAATATCAGGGAAAAGTGACACATGCACACACAGGCACACACAAAGATATTTACACTTGACTGCTTTAAATTAACCAGCATGATGGCCTCTCTCTAGAAAATTCATAAAATTTGAACTTCAGTTTTTGAAAACTGAGTCAGGGATACATGATCAGAAAGATCAAGAGTCCTCTCCCAGGGCATTACCACACGTGTCTGTTTAATCTGTGTTTTCCATGTTAGGTTGTAAATTCATTGAGGCAGACAACTAGATCCATTGGTCACGTTAGCAGCTCCACTAGCTAGCAAGTGCCAGATACCGTTAATCAAGAAGTACTTTCTTTTAAGGAAAATGGAACCCACACAAGGGTAGTTTGTGGTAGGAGAGATACAAGGCAGGGATAGATTAGAGAAATACTTAGGAATTGAGCAGATTTACCAATCTAATGAGGGATTACAGAAAAATATCCTTAATCTGTAAACTAGGTTGTAGGATAAAGATGAGGTCCCCAATCAAGGAAGAAGCACATTGGGCAGAAGATTAATTTAGTTTTGGAAATCATGTGTTTGATATGTCTATGGGAGATAATTAGCAATGAATAACGACAGATGTATACAAATCTAAAATCCTGCAGTGCAATAGCAAAACAATGGCCCCCAGAGATGCCCATACTCTAATTCTTAGAACCTGTGAATGATGTTACCTTACAGGGCAAAAGGGATTTGCATATGTGATTAAGGTTAAGAAGCTTAAGATGGGGAGACTGGCTAGGGACTAGTCAGGTGAGCCCAATCTAATCACACAAGTCCTTTAAAGGAAAGATTTGCCAGCTGAAATGAATCAGAAGTGGTAGCATGAGAAGGACTTTGAAGATGGAGAAAGTTAGCCATGGGTCAAGGAATGCAGGAATAGGCTGGAAAAGGTAAGAAAATAGATTTTCTCATAGAGCCTCCAGAAGGAACCCAGGCCCGAAAACACCTGATTTTTGGCCTGGTGAAACTGATTTTGGACTTTTGACCTCCAAATCTGTAAAATAAGAGTCATGTGGTTTTAAGCACCAAGTTTGTGCTAATTTGTTATAGCAGCAATAGAAAACTAATGTATTAACTATTGTCTTGTTCTCTTCTCCTGCGCCCCTTCCCCCAACTCCCACCTTAAAAAAAAAAAAAAAACCCACAAAACTTTGTTACTTATTGATACAACTCTCTTGGGCAACATTCTCTGAAATCAGAAAAGAGAAAACTCGCCCCCTCTATTCCCTTTCAGTCTGTGAGACATTTGCTTAGTGGTTGGTCTCTGGGTTTTCACTGACAGATAACTTCTAAAGCTACTGAGTATACTGTCAGGGTGAGGTATGCTTTGGCACACAGAAAATGTAAGACCTTTTGACCTGTCGATCACAAGGTGACAGCCAAACTTCTTGAGAAATTCACACTCTCTGCCCCATTTCCCATTCTCACTATCTAGCAGTTTCGATTTGCCCCATAGCTAGTGAAACTCATCTGAGGGCTTCCTGAGAAGGCAGGTGAGCTGCACCTACCGGGAGTCTGGACCTGGCAGATACAGGAGCATGGCTATTTTTAGGAGCAACATTGTAAATCGTATTTTTTTCTCTCCCATCTCTTACTCTTGTTCAGTATTACAGTCCAGTCTCAAGTGTGGAGAATCAGAAAGGGGTTCTGCCTGGCCATCGTGACAAGGCAAAAAGGAATGCCACCTAAGACCAGAGAGGTGGTACTTGTGATGGTCACCAACTGAGAACAACTGTGTCCAGGGAAATGGTCTGATGATTTTCTCACGATTAAAATGGGGATTTGGGGTTTTGACAGGATGACATTTTTTTCCTTACGTATCAAGGAGAGTGCATGTTATCAGAGATCTTATCACTGCTGACTTTGTCCTTGATCATCTGATTCAGACAATGTTGCCAGTTTTCTCTATTGTAAAGTTACTTCTTTTCCATCTTTTCACACTATACTCTTTAAAAGTCACTATGTACAGCCCACCCGTAAGGAGTAGGAGTTATGTTCTGCCTCCTTGGAATTCCAAATACATAAGTTAGGTGAAGAAAATATTATCCAAAACTATGTTTATGTAGTAAGTTAGACATATACTTTGAAAAAGACAAATGAAACAAAAAAATAATTTTTTGTTCTTTAAATGTCTCTTAGTCCCTTGCAGCTTTCCATTCTTCAAATTATGTCACATAATTAATATTTTAGATTTATTGAAATTTTAGGGAAAATGAAGAAAACAAAAGTCAAAAAATTCATTTATTTTGAGAAATATTCTAAGGAGTAATATTTTCATTAACAATGAAGAACAATAAACATCATCTATAAACATTGGGTGTTTGCAGGTATCTTCCTCTAAATAATTTATTTCTTTCTGTTCTTCACTTCTCTTTTAATATACCTTTCTGTTGTCTAATTTCTGGTTAATTATCTTCCATGTTGGGCCACCAAGTCTGTCACCTGGCTTTCCCTCCATATTCAAAAGTCACTCCTTCACTCAACATTTATATGAGAGTTTTTATTCAACTTCATTAGGAAAAAAGCCAATGACATACCTCGCTTTTTAGAGAATAGATGTTTTCAACCTGCATGGAGAAGCATGCTATAAAAGTGTCTAAAGATATATTAGCAAAATTTTTTAGCACTCAAATTTCCTTACCTCCCATTCTTTCACAACTCAATTTTATATCAAGATTTCATAAGCAGTTTATATGAAAAAACTTAGCAAGAAAACTATTAACAGTATACCTACCAATATTTAGGCTTATTGGAGAAAAGTAGGAATGCAAATATCCCATAAATGGCAACATACCTGATTGAAACGACTGGAGAGGATAAAAGCACAATTTGTACTTGGTATGTGTTCACCTGAGATGTAGAACAATTAATACTCCTGCAGTCCTTGATCTCAGCAGAACATACAGATTATTCCTTGATCTCAGCAGAACATACAGATTATTTCTGAAAGCGCATTCATTGTTCTAAGTTTTAGGTAAACACATTGATATCAACTAAAAGATTTTTTTATATTAAGAATTTTACAATCTGGAGGGAAAATGACAAGTACAAATGACTATCATGTGAGGCAAAATATGATCACTACTATAAAACAAATATAAAAGATTTAAGGAATTCAAAGGAAGGAGAAAGAGTGTGTCTGCTTGGGGGAACCAGGCTGAGTTTTAAGAAGAAGGCATTTGGGAACAAGAGGGAGGGGACACAATCAGAAAAGCTAGAGATGGGAAACGACAGTGATATTTTAAAAACATGCAGTAATTCAGCATAGGTTTTGGTAGGTTAGGAGTGAGTGGTAAATTAAATTTGGCTAGATTTACATTTTTGAAATCTCTAAAAGTGAGACAAACACAATTCATTAAACACTAAGTAGCCACTGAAGATATTTTAGATTATTTTAGTGAAGACATTTAAGGCAAATTAGATTAAAATATTAACATGATTGGGAATTAAGAGGTTATTTCAGTTTTCTGGATTTTAAATGTTAGTGTGCATAATTGTCTGTGGAGCTAATTAAAAAGCCAATGACTAGACCCAACCCTTGAGACTGTGATTCAGTCCATAAGTGAGGGGGTCCAGGGATCTTTACTTCTTAACAAGTCCTTCAGGTGATTCTGTGCACACTGAAGCTTGAGTGTGTAAGTGAAAGGAGAGAGCCTAGCATTGGTTGTAGCAGAAGAAATGGCTAATAGGGTATCGGTGAGACAGACCTGGCACCTTGACTGTAAAACCTGAATTTTTATGGATGACTCAGTTTCAGTTCTGAGGCTGACAATTGTTTCTTAAGCTATACAGTGCTAATTCTCAGAATTGCTTCCTGAAGGTTACTGTAAAACTAAGTGCTACATTAACATACATGGTTTGTGGTTGGATCTAACAAGTTGGGCTTAAATTGAGAGACTTAGTTGTCACTACTTCTTATCTTCCTAATTTCTCAAAAGCCTTGTAGGGCTTCTGAGAGAGATAACAGGGAAAGAAGGGAGATGAGATTGAGTTCTTCCAGGGCAGGGATATGAATTAATTCATCTCTTATAACAGAATCAATATTTGTGGAGTGAATAAATGAGTGAGTGAATAAATAGGAAATATGATTGATTGTTGATGAAGGTTTATAGGACAGTAGTTCAAATAGCATCAGGAAGACTAAAATCAACAATGTTCTAATAACAAAGATTTTTAAAGATTATAAAATATTGTTTCAGCAGGCTTTATGACTTTCTACCATAACTGGAAGCAAATGGAAGACAAAAAAAAAAAAAAAAGACCTTTTATCCTTTCTTGTGGGGCTTACACCTCCTGTTCCCATAAAGACTTCCTCTGGAGTTGTCCACTTAGTAATGATCAAAAAAAAGAGAGGATATTTTAGATGAGGACATTCCTGAGGAAGACCTGTTTGTCTCTTTAAAGTAGTACTCATTTCTGGTGCCATATTCTCCTCCTTGTCCTTGGAAAACTCAGCAAAGGATGCCATGAAGATCTCTCAGAAGAGAGCCTCAGGGGAAAGATTGTTGCTACAGGGCAAACTAAGAAATGTAGTTGTAATAAACTCTACATGAATGGTATTTATAAATACTCTTCCACTTAATGGGAAAAAAGTCTTGGGTGCTGATAAGAATCTGTCTGGCTAAACAGTATGTTAAATTCTGGAAAACAACTATTTTCTGGGCCATTTACTAGAATGTAATTATCTTTAAAATATAACCATGGAGCATCTTTATAGCAGTGAGAATGTCTTCGGTAGCTACTGAAGTAATTTCTTCTGTGGGAAGGACAAGAGGCCATCAACAAAAAAACAGCATTACTCTAATATCTGTATAGTATTTCTAACATGTCTAATTCTTGAGCTTTGTCACTTAGAGAAATATATTCCACAGGAGTTGGACTAACCGGTGTTTCAGTTTCCAAAATAGGTAGGGTACAGTATTTTAAGCTGAAAAATTCAGATGGGAATCCAGCAGGTGTTTGATTTATAGTTGAAGTAACAATTTTTTATTATGGCAGAACATTAACATTATTATTCTTAGATGATTTAAAATAGATTTTGTTTGACTCATTAGGATTATAAAAATGAGTACTTAAGAAGAGATTTGCCTACTCTAGCAGGAAAAAAAAGTATTTCTAGCCACTATATAATGGCATACACTTCATCACACACCATATGTATTAATAGCTATTTAATGGAAACAATGAGACCACTAATATAGACAAAGTAGCTATTTTCTGAGGGCCCCTGAGTTATCCTCATGTTATAGCAAATATAGTTACTAATTTCAATCATAACCATATGGCATTTTAAAAATCCCAGCATCTAACTTCACTGTATAGGAGTACATAATTGCTGATGATCATAAATAAAACTTAAATTCCATGTTGACTGGCATTGTCAACTTTACCTTCTACTAATAATTAGATAGCAGATGAGAAACTATGTTTTGTATGTTCTTCCTGATGAAATTAGGCAGCTTTTAAAATTATACATCATATACCATTTTAACAATGTTCAATTATCACTGTCAATTCTACTTAAGAGTGATTTTTTTGATGCAAAAATATTTCACATTGAGCTACCAAATTTTTTCCTTCCAGATGGGTTACAATATTGACATTATATTCTTAGGCTTTTGCAAATTATAATTAAAGATGTATTCTTTCCAGAAAATAAATGTCAGTGATTTTTTTTTTGAGATAACCATGTTTACCATATGTTTAGCATCTATGCATACACTGAACTATTGTGTGTTTGATAAATATTTAATAATAAGAATATAAATATATTAGATTTGTTTAGAAATCCACTCAGAACTCACTAGAATTTTGGCAGACAGACAAAATGAATATAAACATAAAATTAGATTAATAACAAGTCTTATAACTAAAGCTAAGAGGACTCCCTTCAAGCCCTGACCAAAAAAAGCACATGTGGGTTTGGGGAATGGGGGAGCCAGCAAGGATAAAACTTAACCAAGAAATTTAAAAGCCTCTTCAAATATTGAATTTATATTGAGTAGCAACTTATATTTGACATTTAAATGTTTGGTTTTTTTTCAGGAATTTTCTAACTTCAGTTGAGTTTCTTTTGTTGTCATTTATTAGCTTGGAAATATTCTGTCCTTCATGTTCTAGGTAATACTTCCAGTAAATGCCTTGAAGGACTTGAGAAAGTTAAAGTTGTGGCACTTCCCATCTAAAACAAGAAAAACTGGAAATTCCAAGAGAAAGATAGTTCTTTAAGCCACTTCTGCTGAATGGACCTTTCAGGCTAATTTTAAGAGGAAGTATCAAAATGCTGTATATGGATCTAAAATAAGTATTAGTGTTTTAAGAGAAAAGCTACTGGTTATTTAAAACATGGTGGAGATTTTTAGTTTATATTGATTATGAAATGTCAAAATATTAATATTACTAAATTTTATGAAAAGAAAATTAACTGGCTTTTGAGCACACATTTACATGACAGATTTTATGAGTATATTTTCTGGAAATGGTTTACTCATTTGTTTCACCCTTCATTCATAATTTATTTCAATACTTATTCAATACTTAATGTGTTAAGCTGAGAAGATTCAAGGAAATCCTTGTTCTTTGGCCTAATAGAACCAATACAGTATATCCTTGTGCCTCAGTGCTTCAGAGTTATTAGTGAACATAGTTCTTCCATTTTTACTTTCAGCCTCATCCCTCCTAATATTCAGAAATGAGAATCTAGCCTGGGAACGAGGCTGACTAACAGATACCAGGATACACTCACAATTGAGATATTGTTAGTGGGCCAATTTCTCTGTCTGACACACCCTTCTCTTAAAAGGAAATCTTTCTGAGGCTCCTAGATGAAACAAGTAAATTGATTTGTAGCAGGCTATCTCCACCAGGGTACCACACATTCCCAAACGAGTTGGCACTGGGCAAAAGTCAGGCTCCAACAGAGATTCCCTATTCAAATTAGATTGGGTTCAGGTTGGAAGGAGTGGCTTGGATTTTATCTTGTAGAGAATAGGAACATGTTCCTTAGAAGGATGGATAATCAGATGGTTACTTTGGTGAATGAACTGACCATTTGTTATGGCAAGGTAGCATTAAACATCTCTTTCTTCTAGGATTTTAAAAATCAGCTAAGCATTGACCTTGTGATGATGAAGCTTACTTAGTTCAAAGCTACAATTCACAATTGTTATCAGTTACTCACTTTTTTAAGAAACAGCGAACATCATTCAGATGTTTGATAGGGTTATACAAGAGTTCCAAAGAAGTCACAGACCAGAAGTGTAGCTAATGAGTGATGGGAGGATCAGCTTATTACAAAATCTCCCTCTTCGCTACCTCCTTCAAGACTTGTTTTCCAGCTTCCCTATGTTCCACTAACATGTTATCATTTTGCAACCTTTTTTCCTTCCGGGCAAAAAGGCAAACAGGCAGTTCTATTTTGGAGTTGACTCTCTAAGGAAAGTTCTTTGGGTGTTCAAAGGAATGATTTGGAATGAAAATCTGAGGCTGAAACATATTTTTAATTTTCCTTAAAAATGAGGTTTTCCACGTTAACCTGTATCATCAGATAACACTAAATGTCTTAGAGCGCACACACAAATTTACTTGGCCACAGGATGTAAATGGGGAATAGAGTTAAGTAATCAGAATTCACCATACTGATGACAATGACGTGTTTTTATAGAAACAAAATCAAAATGTTACTCATTTCTTTCTCAGAATTCACTCATGGGTTTGGCATAGATCCTGTGAGTCATGCCACCATCTTCAGCCCTGGGAAACTGTCCTCCCTGGTTGGCCTAACCCCAACACCCCATACAGAACGGGGAAAGATGGAGAAGCCCTCGATTAAGAAACAAAGTTGTCTTGAAATTATTTCTTTCAAACTCACTGTCTTTTCTGGAGACAGACGCTTTGTGAATTCAAAACAATCATAATTCAGACAGAGATACCAAAGGCGTTTCTCCAGCAGGTTCCTCCAGTGGTTTTTATGTCTCGAAATCCAGATTCAAGATTGGAGACCGGAAACAGATACTGGGACTATCAGACTATCTCGTCAAAACAGACTGAGAATAACTTTCTAACTCACACTGATCTTGGCTACCCAAGGATTTGGGTAGATGACTAAGCATTAAAAAGTAGAAGTAATATGAAGTTTGATCTTTAGATGTGGCATCAATCCTATCTACTATGTTACAAGAATATTTCTTCTGAAATTTTCACTTTATATTTGGTACCCATTTTCCCTCAATATTTTTTACCCACAAATTACCTCAAATTGAGATACTTAGGTTAAAAGGGTTTTCTTTTTTCTTTGTCCTTTTTTCTTTATATGTGTCTGTTTCACTGTCAAATTTTGTTCAACTGAGGTGGGGATGAGCAAGTATGGCAAAAGCAAGTGTCTGTTTCCTTACTGTTCTCTGACCCACACCTCCATCACCTTTCTGCTCCCACTGCCACCAAACAAGGCATTTCAGAAAAAGCTTTGAAGGATGTAAATTTCATATGGGATAGTCCATCATTTTTAAAGCAGTCATTCTCAAGGGGGCAGTATTGCCCCTAGCAGGGATAAGAGGGAGCATTTGTGCTCAGGGGGCAAAATCTTAGATACTAAAATGGCTTGTGGCCCTCTAAGCAATTTATTTAATGTCTGTACCTAAACAAATAGACAGTGTATCTGGGGCATTAAAATTTTATGGGGGCTTAGGATTCAGAAGAAAAAGTCTAGAAGACTCTTTAGGGGACAATAGTAAAAAAAAAAAAAAAAATCAAAGGTTGATAGTCACTGCTTTAAAGACTATAGCCTCCTGTTCTCTTCTAAAATAACTTGTGCAGTAGTAGTTCTTTCCTTGGGTGCTCCCTCTCTCTCTCCTTAACCCCCTCATTTTAGCCTTCTCTGTGTTTCTAATCTGCGTTTCTGTATAATTTTAATGTCAGTTAATAAGTTTTGCTTTTCTTCTGCCTAAAAGGGTTTTTTTAGTGATATTTTTCTCTTTGCTAAACTAAGGAGTAATTAGGAAAGAACCCATCTTGTTTGATTGCTAAACATCCTGTTGACTCATCTCTTTGATAACTGGATCTTCCTTTATCATTAGTGTTACGTCATTCTTTGTCCTAAAACTTTTTGTTTATTTTGTGGGAGTAAGGGGAAATTTCCCCTTCTCCCCAGAAGGTTCGCCGAAAGATCAGCTTACAGATTAATCACAGAAAAAGATTTATTTACCATGCATACAGGGAGAATCACAGAGTGATTACTCAGTATCCCAGTGGTGACCAGAAACTTACATATCCTCATTTTAGAGGAGAGGAGGAAATGAATAATATAAATAATTCTGTTTACAGGCAATAAATGGTTAAGGAAGATGAATAGATACTTGGAAGCATCAGTGGATGGGGGAAACAGATTGACTTGTAAATGATTCTCTTTGGAAATTAACCTGAGAGACAGGTATTATCTTTAAGGTCTTTTAGGCCAGACCGGTTGCATTCTTGATCTTCTTTCCTATAATATACTGAGGTAACAGGGAGGGGAAGGGAAGTCAATTGTACTTTTTCATGAGTCCATTTGGTTTTTGCAGATAGAGGGGCAAGCCCTCTCCAAGGCTTGTTGATCTGTAAGAGCCTTTAATTAGAAATACTCTTCATACTAAGAAGTCATATTTGGGGGTGAAATTTCCTGAGCCCCTTCAATTTTCTAAGTACCTCTGGTTATGAAATCAGGATTGTCTTGAATTATTTCATGGGTAACAATTTCCTTTTTTGTTCAAATCTCATTTTTGGTGGTATATATGGCATTTCCCATTTACTTTGAATATGATATGAGAACACATCTTCATCCTTATTTTATAGATACACTTGACACTTGAACAATGCAGGGATTAGGGGGTCTGGCCCTCCACACAGTCAAAAACCCATGTATAACTTTCAACTCCCCCAAAACTTAACTACTGATAGTCTGCTGTTGACTGGAAGCCTTACTGATAACAGTTGATTAAGACAAATTTTGTATGTTATACGTATTATATATCTTATTATAATAAAGTAAACTAGAAAAAAGAAAATGTTAAGAAAATCATAAGAGAAAATATTAATATACTTACTATTCATTAAGTGGAAGTGGGTCATCATGACAGTCTTCATCTTCATCTTCACATTGAGTAAGCTGAGGAGGAAGAAGAGGGGTTGGTTTTGCTGTATCATGAGTGGCAAAGGTTGAAGGAGGTGGAAGGGGAGGAAGGCACACTCGCTGTAACTTTTATTGGAAAAAATGTGCATATAAGTGGACCCACATACTTCAAATGTGTGTTGTTCAAGTGTCAACCGTACCACTGCATATATACACATGCATATATGCTAAATCAATGTTTATGGATTGCCTAAGCCGAATAGCCTATCCTTCCTTAAATACTCAATATATATGCATGTTGCAAGGCAACTAAATATTAATAGGTTTTGCAAATGTGTATTTAATGATCAATTGTGTTTTTTATTAAAAAACTTGTTTTCATTCAGATTTTTCTTTTGATTTGATCAAATTGGCTTTTCATAGTTCCTTGTAGGCTCCTTTTTGAGGCAAACAGATACATAGTTAAGAAGGTATGATTACTATTTATGACAAGAGGGAAAGCACATATATTAAATGTGGAATAATTCATTATATCAAATTAACATAGCCTTACAAGTATTTTATACTGACAATTGCCAAATGTATTCCTCCAACCCAGACCTCTCTCCCAAACTTCTAGACCAGGAGTTAGCAAACTACAGCCCTCAGGCCAAACGCAGCAGCAGTCTGCTTTTGTAAACAAAATTTTATTGGAACACATCCATGCCAGTTCTTTGGCATATTGTCTGTGGCTACACATTGGCAGAGTAGTTGTGACAGAGAACATCTGGCCCACATAGCCTAAACTATTTACTATCTGGTCATTTATGAAAAAGTTTGCTGACCCCTGCCCTACTCAAATATTTAACTCTCTCCTATGTCTCCACTTATTTGTCTAAAAGATATACCAAACCTGAGGTGTTCAAAACCAAACTCTCGTCTTTCTCCTAAAACCTGATCCAACCAGAGTTCTACTCATCCTAGCTGATGGCAACTCCATTTTCCAATTGTTTAAGCCAAAAATTTGAGTCATTTCTTCATTCCTTGGTTTCTCTTATACCCTACTTCCAATCAATCAAGTCCTCCTACTGGCTTTATTTTCAACATACTCAGAATTCAGTCTCTTCTCAGACCTTCCACTGCTACCACCCTGGCTGGAAACAGTGCCATATTTTAACTGAGTTACTGCCACTGCCTCCTGCCTGGGCTGCTTGCTTTTTTTTAAAAAAAAAATATGGTCCTTACAGTCTCTTTTCAACACACATCCAGAGTACTGTTGTTATAATGGAAGTCAGACTATGGCCCTTCTCCACTCCAAGCTCTGTAGTGGCTCCACATCTCCCTTTAAGTAATAGCCAAACTGCCTGTGGTGGCCCACAGAGCCCTACGTGGTGAGGTTCTCCTTCTTAACTTCCGGCACTGTATCTCTCTCCCCATCACTTGCTCTAATCCAGCCTCTTTAGCTTCCTTGCTGCTTCGCAAAAGCACCAGTCTTGCTTCAGGTCTTTACATGATCCTTGTCTTCTGCCTGGAATTTTCATCCCTATCCTGTCTACGTGGGTCACTCCTTCACGTTGTTTCAAGTCTTTCCTCAATGAGGCAGACCCTGGCCATCTTGCATACAATTGTAGACTTCCATTCCTCCAACAGCCCTCAAGTCTTGATATCTCTTACCTTGCTTTATTTTTCCTACAGTACTTACTACTTTTAACACATACAATTTACTTAGTTATCATGTCTATTGTTTATTTTCTGCTTTTCCCTGTTAGAATATAAGGTCTGTTGGGCAGAGTTTGAGAGATGTTTCATTTACCTGTTTATTCTAAGCACATAGAAGAGTGCCCAGCCCATAAAAGGCCCAAGTAAATATTTCACGAATGGGAAATAAATGAACATCGACTTCAAATTATTCAACGAAAAGCCTAACAACCAACTTTTTCAGCAGATTTTTTTTTAAAAACTTCTGTATGTGTGAGTGTATATGTACATATGTTCTTTTGGATATTTTTATTATCCTGTGATAAGAAATGTAAATGTCTTCAAACCATGATAGCGTTTTCTCATGTAAGATCACTTCAACTCAGTGTTCCTGAGATCACTGCTTTTTCAGCCCTTCTTCTAAGTACTCAATATAATGTTTCCATGTCACATTGGGAGTTGCTTATTCTCTATGGTCATATATAAGCCATCTTATCTTTCTAAATCCACTAATTCTATCTCCCTCAGTGAATTTACTAGTTTATTAACAGAATTTTCCTCTATTTTGACTCTATCCACATTTATCATACTTCCTACCTCCTTCAAAACTTTAGGTCTTAACCCATGTTCTTTAGAAAACAGAGCTTGAGGCAAAGATCATGACACACTTAATTGAGGAAGTGCAAGGTTGGGGCAGGGATATGGCAGAAAAATGACAGAGACAAGGAAAGATGCAAAGCAATGCAATTAATTATTGTACTAGTGACCCTTCTCAGCCAGTTGCAAAAAGAAGCAATAGGGCACTCTGTAGTTGTGTTCTGTATACAGGAATTTTCTTATAAGGATTACACGGAAAGGCCATAATTCAAAGTAGTCAACCAAAGAGACAAAGAAAGGGAAATCTGCCTGGCACCCTCTGACTCCTACTTCCCAGTGGTCAGTTTGCCCCATAGAGTTCACTTTCTTGCACTTCTATATGGTATCATCTGGCCTGGTACTGGAGGGAGCAGGAGAGGTGACTTGGCGAGGAAGTGAGGACCACCCAGGCACAGTATTTTATAAATCTGACTCACACCATCTCTGAGAACTGGGCAACAGCACCAGTAAAATCACTGGTGGTCTGCAAGGATGGTGGATTCTTCAGAAACAGGCCATTGAGGGCATCTGAGGAGGCACACAAAGTTTATGTACAAAACCACAAACTCCAGTCATCATCAGCTTTACTTCAAGCCATCCTCAGAAGAAAATATCTTGAACTTCATTCAATTCTTCCATGTTCTCTAACTCTGCTTGGTCATTCCCTTCCAAACACTTGCTCTCATTTCCACTCAGCGCACTCCTAACCCTGTTCCTGATCTATAGCCTTTGCTTCCTCCATGATCACATGCCCTATCAGCTCCCCTTTGTGGTCTGCCTTGCTTTGTCATCCACAGCCAGCCAGTTTGGGGTTGTTTTGGCTTAGAGTTCTAGCCTACAACTCAGAAAGTCTGCAACATTTATCTTTTTTGTCTGTTCCTACTTCTGGGTTGCCAAATATACTGAACAAAGTGACAAAAGTAACATAAGTGAATGTCATGCAAATTCATGCTATTTTAAACTATCTTCACTGCTGTCCTGCAAAACTTTTATTCATCTCAAATTGACTCTCTATAACATTTTTACCACCAATGATTGCAGACATTATACTTTCTCAGCCCCAAAATTCCAGTCTATCATCTCACTTCTTTTTAAAAAATTTTACGATAAGATCACTTACCATGAGTTCTACCCTATTACATCTTTTTTCTTCTTTCTTTTATTTATTTTTTATTTATTTCAGAATATTATGGGGGTACAAACGTTTTGGTTATATGATTTGCCTTCTGTGCAGTTTGAGTCAAAGTTATATGTGTCCGCATCACCAAGATAGTGTACATTGCACCCATTAGATGTGAATTTACCCGTCCTCTCCTCCACCCTCCCATGTGCTTGGTTTCCGTTGAGTTTTACTACTATATGTGCATGTGGGTGTTGATCAATTAGTTCCAATTTAATAGCGAGTACACATGTTACTTCTTTTTCCATTCTTATGACACTTTGCTTAGAAGAATGGTCTCCAGTTCCACTGAGGTTGTTACTAAAGGTATTAGTTCACCATTTTTTTATGGCTGCACCCTCTTACATTTTTAACTGTACAATGCAATGTTGCCAACTGTATGGACAATGTTGTACAGCAGATCTCTAGAACTTGTCTTGCATTAATGGAGACTCTCTGCCCACTCGCAGTCAACTCCCCATTTTCTCTTCCCCTCCCCTACCACTTTTTATAGATTATTGAATTTACTGACTTATTAGTTCAGGAACATTCAAAATGGGACATCCCCATGTGGAAGTCCTGTCTAAGTTCTTTCTTTTCTGTGAGTATTGCTTTTACAGTTGCCATGATTCTGTCCTGAATTGTCTCCTACAGAAATTTACTTGAAAAATTAGTCTCTCCTATATGTTTACTCTCTTCTACTTTTCTATATCCTTCTAAAGCTGCTAGCCAGGGTCTCTTCTATCCTGAAATTGAAACACACAAAAAGGAAGTGAAACACACAAAAGGGAAACAATTAGTCACTATTTCATTTTAATTTTTTGTCTGTTACAACCTAATACAGATTTAATTGTATAGCAAAGACAGTATTTCTAGCAATGTCATCCTTTTTAAAGAGATACTTAGATGAGACATAGTTGCGGATGGAAAAATACAAAAGTACAAACTTCTGCATTTACTGTGTGAATTCTTTCCCATAACTAAACCCAAAGTGGCATGTTCAGGTGTTCGCAGTAAAAGTGATTTGAATAACTGTCTAGAATTTGACCAGGAAGCATACCTTGGTAAGTAAGCAAACTCATGTTCCTTTAGGAGACAAAAACTGAGTTGATTAAGATGCAACCTTAGTGGGCTGTAATTGTAATATTCTTTTGCTTGTACTTGATCAATTAGTACTCAACCTCAATAATTGAAAAAATACATCAATTTCCTGATTTATAATTACTTACATAAAAGTAATAAAGCACTTCAGGAGCAGTGGTATGAGGACCTCTATGGACCCAGTCCCCAGTGAAACAATTACAATTGGTAAAAAGTATAAAAAGCAACCATTTAAAGTATCAAACTGTCCTGAGAGCTTACACCAAATGGAGAAACATTTATTTGAGAAAATCTAAATCTTGGTAAGAACAGTGAGAGTTTATAGTTTGTGAACCACAACCCCACTTCTTGCTAGTGGTTGTAACCCCCAGGAAACAGGGCTAAAAACCTGTTCTAACCTAGAAACCTGCGTAACCTAGAAAACAAGGCTCCTTCCCCCACTGCTCTCCTAGTCTAGGGCAATGGTTTCTTCTTGAAAGGGACAGGCCACTAGCATCCCTCACCACCTCATCTCCCCCAGGCTCTGAGTGGCAGAAACTCTGTTCCAGTTCAGCATGGTCAATAGGTCTGGGGTTCCCTTCCTCTACCCATTTCCCACGCATGAAGCAGAAGAACTGCCCCAGTCATGACAGACTGAGAATACAGGACCCTAATCACTCCTGCTCTAGCTCATTTGTAGGAGCAGAGATTTCATGATAGAAGCTGCTAGCCCAGAATGACAGAGGCTAGTGTCCCAGACCTGTGACCTGCTAGTAGAGTAGGAATGTCATCCTAAGAAGTTGGCCACTGTCCCCCCAGCTCAGGAAAAGTAGTGTGGCTTCTTCACAGTGGATAAAAGGAAGCATGTAATAAGAGAGAACTTCATAGCTCTCCTTGGGGGAACTGATGTTAGTTAAAATAGCATGAGAAACTTCAATCCTAGGTATATTATCAAAGACGGTGAAGATTATTTTTGTGGTTAGCATTAAGAGGATACTGGTAGCTCCATGGTAGCCACAAGTTACATGGTAGAATAGAAGTTTAACAGAGAGAACTAGGGAAAAAGCTAAGAGCACCCCCAGGGTTGAAGCAAGCCTCAAAAGATGGCCTTATAGACTACCCAGACAAAGAGTCTGATTTTAATTGAAGCAGACCGTAGAGCAATTTATATGTAAAATATATTAAAAATGTAAAGAACTCAAGAAAACCAACAATTCATTTTAAAAATGGGGAAAGGATCTAAACAAACATTTCAGAAAAGAAGATACACGATGTCAAATAAGTATATGAAAAGATGTCATTATGAAATTGAAAAGTATGTCATTATGAAATTGCAAATAAGGACAATGAGATATTGCCATATACCTATTAGAATGGCTAAAATCCAAAAACCTGGTAATACCAAATGCTGGTGAGGATGTGAAGCAACAGGCTCTAGCCATACGAAACAATATTATGTTTTGAATGTTTGTTCCCTTCCAAACTCATATTGAAATTTAACTGCCATGGTAGCAGTATTAAGAGGTAAGACCCTTAAGAAGTGATTAGCCCATGAGAACTCTGCCTTCATGAATAGATTAATGCCGTTATCTCAACAGTAGGTTCTTTGTAAAAGGACGAGTTCATACCCTTTCTTCTCTTTCACTTTCTTTACCTTCTACCTTCCACCATAGGATGACTCAACAAGAAGGCCCTCATCAGATGCCAGCCCCCCAATCTTGGCCTTCCCAACCTCTATGACTATGAAGAAACAGATTTCTGTTCCTTATAAATTACCAAGTCTGTGGTATTTTGTTATAGCAGCACAAAATGGACTAAGACATTATTCAGAGAAAAAGAAATGAGCTATCAAGCAATGAAAAGACATACAGGAACCTTAAATGCACATTGCTAAGTGGAAGAAAGCTAGCATGAGAAGGCTACGTACTATAACATTCCAACTATGACATTTTAGGAAAGGCAAAACTACAGAGACAGTAAAAAGATCAGTGTTTTCCAGAAATTAAGGGGAGGAACGAATAGTTAAAGCACAGGAGATTGTTAGGGTGTTGAAACTATTCTATGTGATACTGTAATGGTATATACATGACATTTTACATTAGTCAAAATCCATAGAACTGTCCAACACAAAAAATGTTCTAAGGTAAACTATAGATGTCAGTTAATAATGTATCAATATTGGTTTATCAATTGTAACAAATGTACAACACTAATGTAGGATGCTAATGATAGGGAAACTGGGGGAATAGGGAGAAAAGGGGGTATATAGGAGCTCTCTGTAGTAGTATCTGTTTAATAAAATGTTTAAAAAATGAAATAAACAGCTGACATGTAATCAAAAGGCCTTCTCAAAACATTTTGTCACGTTTACTTTCAATATCTTTGTAACTGCCTATAGCCAGGCCTGAGACATTACATACAAGATTTTGGCCTGAAGTCAGGCTTCTCAGTGATGAATGAACTACTATGTTCTCCATTTTTCATAAAAGCTAACTCAGCTCCAGAAATCAAATTACTAAAATCAGAAAGAGAAGAAGGGATATCACTATCACCTTATAGAAATTTTTAAGAAGGATTATAATGGAATATAATATATGCACTATAATGAATACAATAATGGATTATAATGGAGTATAATACTGTGAAAAATTGTATGCTAACAAATAAGATAACATAAATGGACAATTCCTAGAAAGATACAAACTATTGAACTCAATACAATATAATATTTTTTGAGTTTTGATACAAACTCAAAAAAATAGTCAGAATATACTATAATAAGTAAAAAGATAGAATTAGTAATTTAAAATCTGCCCATAATGAAAATCCCGGGCCTGCATAAATGGCTTTATTGGTGAATTTTACCAAACATTTAAAGAAGAATTAATGCCAATCCAATACAAACTCTTCCAAAAAATAAAACAAGGCATATTTCCGAGTTTTGCCTATAAGGCCAACATTATCCTAACACCAAAACCAGAAAAGGTATCATGAAAGTAGAAAATGACAGATCAATATCTCCTAAAATGTAGATGCAAAATGCTCAGCAAAATACTATCAAAATGAATCTGGCAACACATGCACACAAAAGGATTATGCATGAAGACCAAGTAGGATTTATTCAGCAATTCATGGTTGGTCTAACACATGAAAACAAATCAATGTAATAGACCATATCAATAGAATATAGAAAAAAATCATGTGATCATCTCCATGGATATAGAAAAAGCATTTGAAAACTCAAACATCCTTTTATGATGCATGTGTACAACAAACTAAAAGAAGGGAACATCCTTAATCTTAAAAAAGCATCTATGAAAAATTCATAGCTATTATTATACTTAATGATGAGAGACAGAAAGCTTTCCACCTAGGATCAGGAACAAGATAATGTTTCCCACTCCCTCCACTTTCATCTACCACTGTACTGAGTATGCTACCTAAGGCAATTGGACAAGAAAAAGTAATACAAATGATATAGATAAGAAAGGAAAAAATTAAACATGACTCTGTACATAAACAACCCTAAGGAATAAAAGAAATAAAACAACTCTAAAAACTAATAAACAAGTTCAGCAAGGTTGCAGGATATAAGATTAATATAAAAATTGTATTTACATATAATTTATGTATATATAAAATCTGTAGGTTCGGTATCAGTGGGTTCTGCATTCATGGATTCAGCCAACCTCAGATTGAAAATATTTGAAAAAAAATTGTGTCTGTACTAAACATATATGGACTTACTTTTTCTTGTCATTCCCTAAATAATATAGTATAACTATACAGCATTTATATTATATTAGGTATTATAATTAATCTAAAGATGATTTAAAGTATACAGAGGATATTCATAGGTTATACGCAAATACTGTGCCATTTTATATCAGGGACTTGAGCATATGTAGATTTTGGTATCTGTAAGAAGTCATTAAAAAAAATCCACCATGGATTCCAAGGGATGACTGTACAAGTAATAATCAGAAAATGAAATTAAGAAAGCAATTCAATTTATAATAGCATCCCAAAGAATAAAATACCTATGATTAAATTTTATAAGAGAAATGCATGACTCGTAAACTGAAAACTACTGCAAAACATTATTAAATTTAAAATGACATAAATGGAAAGACATCCCATGTTTATGGATAGGAAGACTTAATACTGTTAAGATGGTAATACAATCATCCTTGGTATTTTCAGGAAGATTGGTTTCAGGACTCCCCCCCCCACCCCCCGCCCCAATGGATGAAGCATACATATCCATATAATGTGATATTATTTGGAAATAAAAAGGAATGAAGCATTGATATATGCTACAATATGGATGAGCTTTGTTCATTGTGGTGACCGAAAACATTATACTAAGTGAAAGAAAACAGTCACAAAAGACTGTACATTGTATGATTATTTGTTTGAAACATAAAGAATAGACAAATATGATTAAGATGTGTACTAGATTCTAAAAAAAAAACAAATCCAAGGAGACCACACATTAGTGGTTGCCTAGGACTGTAGGTGTGACTGCTGATGGGTACAGAGTCTTTTTCTGGGGTGATGAAAATATGCTGAACTTAGATTGTTGTGATGGTTGCACAATTCTGTGACTACACCAAAAGTCATTGTATTGTACACATTAAATGGGTAATTATGTGAATTATATCTCAATAAAAATGTTATGAAAATTAGGATAACCACTTAAAAAATGAATATAACTTCTAAACTAGTAGAAGGGACAAACAGAAGTAAAAAGAGACTGAAAAATGAGAAATGAAATGTATAGCAGCAGTCACAACTGTTTTGGCACCAGGGACCAGTTTCATGGAAGACAGTTTTTCCAAGGGAGCTGCAGGTGGGGCACGGTGGAGCTCTGCAGCATGAGCCTGGTCCCTAAAAGGGAACAGGGTTGGGGACCACAGATGTATAATATCAGATAATAGAAATAAATGTGAACATACTAATTATTACAGTACAAGTAAATGGACTAAGTTCATTAACAGAGAAATGGTGTCATACTGACTTTAAAATGTACCTATATGGCATTTACTGCAGACACTTAAAGCCTAAAGGCTTAGAAAGGTTGAAAGTAAAAGACAGTAAAATAAATGCCAAGTGTCTATTAAGCAGAGGAAAGATAATGCTGTTAAAATGACATCAGGAAAAATAAATACTCCTTAAGAAAACAATACTTACTATAGATAAAGTGTATCTCTACACAATCATAGATTTAATTTTACCAGGAACTTGTAATAATTCTAAACAAAGCCTCCAGATATATAAAGGAAAAGTTGACAGAAGAAATCGACAAACCACCATCATGGTGGAGATATTAACAGACCTCTCCCAGTAACTGATAGATGAAGCAAACAAAGATATCAGAAAATACTAGACCACAAAGCAAGTCCCAGCAGAGTTCAAGGACACCAATCATAAAATTGCATGTCTTACTGATTTGTACAGAATAGATAATAAAAGCAGAAAGTTATGTTTAAAATACATTTCTATCAGGAGGAGGATCTTAGTTTGCCTGTCTTGGGATTTTTTGTGGTTTGTTTTCATAAGTTGTTTGTTGTGGAAAGGGAGCTAGCATTTATCGAGTGCCTAGTGTGTGCCAGATGCTTTACTTTTAGTCCTCACACCCTCATGGGAATAATAATTATCTTCATTTTACAAAGGGGGAACAGACTCAGTAAAGCTAAGTGATTTTCCTAAATTCTGGTAAGTGGTAGAGTTCATATTTGGACATAGATTTGCCTTGTAGACTCCTCTACTAAGCATATTTTAGAACTAAGATTAAAAAAAAAAAAAAAAGCCAGGCCCAGTGGCTCACACCTGTAATCCTAGCACTTTGGGAGGCCGAGGCAGGGGGATTCCTTGAGCTCAGGAGTTCGAGACCAGCCTGAGCAAGAGCAACACCTCATCTCTATTTAAAAAAAAAAAAAAAGAACTGAGATCTTGTTTGTTGACTAGGTGCCTAACTGCTTCCTTGAAACTAAACAATGAACTTTCAACATAGGTAAATGTATGTAGTAGTCTTACCCTAAAGAGAAATTCACATAAATTTCCTTTCTTCCTCTTTCCCTGTCTTGCTTTCTTCTCTTTCTATTTATATAAACCCTAAATCATCGTAAAAAAAAAAAAAAAAAAAGTTAACACTGTACCCATCATTATAAATTATTTGCTGCAGAAGAAAATGAAAACTCAATTTACTAATATTAGGTGAGTAAAATGCTAGTGCTTATAAGGTGGAGTTGATCTATCTCATTTTAATTAAGGGATGGTATTCCAAGGAGTAGAAAAATTGAAGAGAAAAAGGGGGAAAGTTTAGCTTTTTAGAAATATGGTATATCTTACAGATGAGGTCCAATAGCTAACATGTATTTAGCCAGGCTCTGTGCTTTAAATATATTATTTTGTGTATGTATTCTAGTCTTATGAAAAAGATACTATTATGTTTCACATTTTATAAATGAGAAAACTGAGGCTCAAAGCTGTTGGGTAACTGTACCTAATGTTTTGCTGAGAGTAAGAGTCCATGTTCATGATGACATACACCATATTGCCTCAAAGGTATTTGAATGTCCAAGAATAGAAACATTCTTTATCTGGTAAAAGCAGATTTTCAGTCTATATTTTCTTCTGTTCATTTATTTGCCTTCTGATCCCCCATCTTCATTTCAGTCAACCAATCGATTGTACAAGTTTGAGCTGTCCCAGATTTCTTTTTTGAGGGATGACTATGCCCAGATACATGTAAAAATTGACAATTGTCCTGTTTGCTGGGAAGATTCCAGTTTCTTACTCTTATAGTAGGTGATTCACAGATATAGTATTAAGAAGAATATTATCGAAATGAGTAAATTTGGAAATCGCCAGGAAAGCCAATCAGAAGGCCATAGTTGAGGAAGACAGATGGTCTAAAAAAAAAAAGGGCATACCTCAGGCTTAGCTAAAAGAAGTGTACAGGAAAGAGGGGATTTAAATCTGAGCCAAGAAACCAAAAATCGACAGCACTGTGTTAGAATAAACATACTATATGGAATAAATGAGATTTTAATCTCATTTGTAGCTGAATGCTTTCTGCCTCTCTCCCTCCAAGGTCCAGGAACTAAAAGGCAAGTAGCTTTAGCTGTAGGTGAAGTTTGAGAGGGATTGGGACTACCAGAAGTATGCTGTTTGTAATATGTGTTCTTTGGCCACATCTGTGGGTCTCGTTTTGGGTACCTATAACCCAGCTTGTTTCTTTCTGGACTCTTTAGCCATGGAGTGCATCAATTAGGGGCATAATAGCTATGACAAACTGTAAGTTTTCCCTTGTTTCCATATCCGAGGCAAGAGAAGATAAAGATTTTATATGCCAGGTAAAATGCTGCACCCATTTCAAATATTCAGACTAACAAATGAACAATGCTTTCTCAAGCAGTTATAACATAACTGCAATGCAGTCTGTGGGATTAAAAATCCAAAGGACTCAAACTAATGCTACTGAAATCAAAAAGTTTCCTTTCATTGGTTTAATCCTTATCAGTAAAAACTGCAGATGAAATTATTGGATTTTTTGTTTAGTACTAATTGTAATTTTTGAGATGTGCTCACTATTTGCTAGAGGTTAAAAAGCCCAGCATTATGTTAAGTGAAGAGTCTATTGAATAATTTTCAAAAGCATCCTACCAGTGACAAGTGAAAAAAGTAATACTAAAAGATGTTGAAGCTCTCCTATTGCCACATTTTTCACAGTGCCCAAAATAATGTATTTTGCATAGTCTGTGCTCATGAAATATTAATAGTTGATGTTTTTCATAGAACATTCATTTTAAGTATTTTCCCAAACCATGGTGAGCTAAAGTTCAATCTGTCTTTGAGAAGTGGAAACCCCCAGTTGTAACTGAAAAGTTGCTAGGATTTGTGTATTGATGCCAGTAAGACTCATTCATGATAGATGATGTTGGTATACTTATTTATAAATTATAGCTATAGAAGAGCCTAAAATATATACATTTTACCCAGTGAGATATAGATATAGATTCTGTTTTATTCTACAGAGAATACTTTTTCTTACTTTGTTTCAAAATGACTTTGCAGACAGTGAGAGTGAAAGGTGTTTTATTATTGACTCTCAAATTTGCAGTAAATCACGTGGTTTCTTTCTTAGAAACATAGACATTATGAGCTGGAAAGAACCTTAGAAAACAGCCCCATTATTTTACAAATGAAGAAACTGGGGCCCAGAAAATGTAAGCATCCTTCCAAGGTAATAGATTTAGTTAGTGGCTAAGCCATAACTGGAATGTGTGTTTGCCTAATTCCACATCCAGTAGTGTTGTTTTTCTACCACCCAATCCATGTATCATGCCAAAATAACTGATCAGTTCACTGGGAAAAAAGTCCAGTTGGTTGTTTGACCTGTTAGCCTGTAATGAACTCCACAAAGTCCTCCATTACGTGCATGATATAGGTGAGGTCGTTATTATTGTATTACATGGCATATATTTAACAAAAACAATACAGAAAACATGACTTTTCTGAACTTGGTATCAGAATATGTTGTGTTTTATTTTAAGCAACTTAATTCTATCTTAGGAACACTGTGAATTCTATAACGGCTCAGGTTTCCCTTTTCTAATTGGCTGCTAGAAATCTAAGAGCAAATGTGTGACCTAATTTGGTTAATGTAGAGGACATTGTGTAATGAATCATTCTATTATCCTTAATCTTGGTTGCTTTATTGTCCATTCCTGCCTTTGATTTTATTTTTCTTTTGTCTTTACAACTATTTCGCTTTTGTGCTATATCGTTATATTTGATCTTCTAAACTTAAATTCTTCTTGTGACGGCACAAATATAAATAAATATATCAAACTCATTTTTTACTATGCAACTATTTTATCATAGATTGTTTCAGTATTCATTTATTTTCAATATATCTAAAAAGTCTTTTCTAACTGAATGTGATTAGTTTACCCTCTTCAACCTTGGGCTAGTCTTATTTTGATAAGTTTACATCATGAAGATGACATGAGGAAATTAAATTATTTTGTAACTTGTTTACATAATCTGATTTGCCTGAACTACATCTGAACCTGAATTTAAATTTACAGAAGATAAATAACAGATTTGCTATAAAAAGTATCTCATCTAAATATGGAGAGAGGTTAATTATCATCATTAGTTTTTAAATTCTTTTAACCAGGTAAAATTTTTGCTTTATTGGGGGTTTAGGGGAGATCAAAAAAGCTGTTTGTATAGCAGAAAAATCCCTGAGAGAGCAATGATATTGACTTAAATGTTAAGGGGTTCTTTCTTCCTAATATTTTACATTTATTAGCATTGAGGAATCACTTAAAGAAATAAAGACACATGGTTGATTACAGAGTAGCTCAATTTATCTGACAATCCTAGTTTATGTTGTAATTTGTTTAAGGCCTAGTAATGTACTAGTTTTGTTTGAAAGTTAATTTTCTTTTTAAAGTTTGCTGTTTCTGATTATTCACAAGACAACATGCCCTCAAAAGTAAAATATTTTATCGGTCCTTCCCAAGGTGCTTCCCTCAGCTTTTCTAAATATTCAGCTACGGGGGCCCTTTTCTGTTATGTCTGTGGTGATGTTATTATTTGTATGTATTCCAAGAACCTGAAATAATCAACATGTTATTAAGATTCCATGATATTTAAATCTTCCTGAAAACCGTAAGAAAGTGTATTTCTGGGAAGTAAACCTTAGCAAATAAAACAAAATCATGGAATAAGCCAGGAGAATATTGCATTTGTTGATTCAGTTAGTTCTTATTGAGGAAATACGAGAACATAACATCACATGGCATGTTGCTTGAGTTATACTGACCAGATGAAACAATGTTTAATCAGTGATGGGATAGACAGGTAGTTATTGCAAAAAATAGGTAAGTTAGATGTAGGGCTCCGTTATCCAGTAGGCTATTTGAATACTTAAAGGGTAGCTAGCACAAATTGGGATGTGTCGTAAGTGTAAAATACACATCAGATTTCAAAGGCAGTGCAAAATAAATAAAATATTTCATTAATCATTTTTTATACTGATTTCCTTTGGGAATAATATTTCGGGTATACTGGATAAAACATAGTATTATAATTTTGCCAGTAAAAAGAAACAAGAGTTTTAAGATTCATATTGGTCTTCCAGTAATATTCCTGAACATTTAAACTAAGAAATAAGTAATAGTAATAAAATCTATATGAACATCATATATAATAACCACAAGTACACACATACACAGCCCAATCGGAAATATTTAATGTTCAACAATAAAGGAATGAACAAATTACAGATGGACAACTTGATGAAAATTTATATATGTAAACTAAATATTACAATATATGGAAAAAGCATGAATGAGATGATACGTAATATGCTTACACTGAGCATGCACATCAAAAGTTACCATAAATTAATATTCAAAATAATATTGGCATGCTAAGGTGATAAAATTCTAAATTATTTTTATCTTCCAGTTTTTAAAATACTACAAATATGCCATCTTTTACATTAATTTTTAAAGAAATAAAAGGGAGAAAAAATGTATTACGCAGAAACTAACATAACTTGTATATTGTTCTTCTTGGGCTAATATAACAAACTACCATAGACTGGGTAGCTTAAACAATAAATTTGTCTGGGAGGTCCAAGATCAAGGTGCTCAGTGGTTCTGTTCCTGGTGGAGGCTCTCTTCACGGCTTGCACAGAGCTGCCATCCTGCTGTGTTCTCACGTGGTGGCAAGAGAGACAAATCTTTCTCCTAAGACCACAAGTCCTATTATTAATAGATTAGGGCCACCACCCTTATGACCTCATTTAACCTGAAATACCTCCTAAAAGCCCTATCACCAAATACAGTCACATTGGGGTTAGAACTTCAACATATAAATTTTGAGCAAACACAATTTTGGCCACAGCACCTTGTGAGGTGACCTCATGCTGTAATATAAAGAACATGAAACATTGTATTTAAAAAGGCATGAAATTGAACTTAAATACCATTATAAACTAGCTATGTAAGTTACTTAACTCCTCCAAGCTCCCATTTTCTTGACTATAGAATGGAGAAGAAACACCTGTTTCATAGGATCGTGTTCTTTTTGTTCCATCTTTTAAAAAATCTTTTTTCTATCCTTCATTGTTTTCTTTTGGAGTAATCAAGTTTATTTCATTTTCTTTCATTCGTTTTTTTTTTTTTAGTTGCCCAGCCCACATGGTTTTCTTCAGGGGTGGGCACCTCCAGGGTGCAGCATTTCACTGCTGTGTGTTTTCTTTACCTATCCACGTGGGTAACAGTAATCCTGGCCCAAGTCGCACAGTGAAGTAGGCTATATTCCTGCAGAGGAAGACCTGTCTAGCTGCTGGGTCCAGCAGTGCTTATAACAGCTCCCAACTCCTTCTGTAAGGCCCTGTTCCCTCTATCTACCTGCCATCAGTCTCATCTCGCCTGTGTGCTACAAATTTCCTGCAACCCACTCCAAGTAAACACAACACCATGAACCACAGACCTCATGCCCACAGTGCTGCTCCATCCCTTCACTGCACACCAGCCTACAATCTTCAGCTTGTCTGCAACCCAGAGGTGCATTCCTTTTTGTTTGGTTCCTGTGGATTGTCTCTGGCCTGGGAAACCTGGGTAGTTTCTCCAGCATCTAGTGGGCTACAACCATACCTTCTTCAACGAAGCCTGAGCCCCATCTAAAGTTTGTTTTTCCTTAAATATCCTCCTACCTCCTCAGTGTCCCCACTAGAGTTCTCTTTTTTTAGTTACTATGTTGTTTCTGCCTCCTGCTGGGGCTCAGAAAACTTGTAAAGGCAACTTCTATTGTCAGCCTAGATGGAGTACCAGGGACTAAACATAACTCCCACCTGAAGCAACTAAAAACTGGACAAAGTATTAACATTGACTTTCAAACATTGGCCATCACACAGCACAGGACAGTGATTTTGACAGACAGGAGCAAATGAGGAGAACCCTATGATTTCCCTAATTTACTGATGTGAGACACTTTCTAGATCTGTGCACAGGGAGAGAAAACCCAAGTGGAGCCTAATAGTGTCCCTCAGTTGGATAGAAACAGAGACAGAAGGAAGTCCAGGGAGGACTAGGCAGCAGGAGTTTGCAGGGAAGAGCTCCAGAGAGGAGAGAGCTGCATAGAGAAAGGTCTGGAGACCTGCAGAGAGTTTCAGTTGAGTCTTCGGTTGAGTATTGGTCAGCATACACGTGAGAAGAAACTCTCTGAGGTTGGGGGGAAAAGCCACATGAAAAGATTAGAGAAAACAATCTTCAAAACATGAACAGGATCCGTAATAATGTGTGTTCCCATCAGCTATGAGATGGAAAAAATCTCGTAATTTGAGAGATAGTGGATAGAATACTCAAAAAGGTATTGCATTAATAGTGGGTAAAATTAGCTCTAGATTTCAGACTGCTCCGATTTTGCCTAACAAATGTAAAAGCAAGCTCCAAAAGACGAAACTGTTTCCATGTCACTTAACTGCATCTTAGAGCAAAGTTCATGAATATTTATCAAATTACAAAAATATCCAGCACCGAACAAGGTAAAACTCACAATAAAAAAATTATCAGGGAGAAAGGACCAAGATGGCTGACTAGATACAGGTCTATGTGCCTCCTCCATGGAGAGGAACCAGAGTAGTAAGCAGATTCTCATATTTCAAACAGATCATCCAGGAGAGAATGCTATGATTCACGAGGGAAGTGATGGGAAGCACCAAAAATGGGTGAGAAGAGGGTTCAGGTCAACTTGCCCAGCCAGGGGCTAGCTAACAGCTGGGAGAAGCTCTTGGATGTGGTGAAATAGCAAGATGGAAATCCCCAGGGCTCCACTCTCTCAAGATAAGCTTTTAAAATCTTGGCCACAAGAGAACCCCTCAAACGATGCAGGTCTTGGGTCTCTAACATAGAGAGCTGCTTGGAGGTTGTACGGAGATGTTGTTCCAGAAAGGAAACTCATGTGGAATCTCACAGACATCGAGCCTAGAGCAGCTAGGTGCCGTTCTGAGAGCCCAGACGGCAGGGAACTGTGGACTCACCTGCAGCCACTACATGGCTCTGAGGAGGGATAGAGACCAGGTGCTCCCACACACCACTGAAAAGGTCTCCACCGCCCTGCTGTGGGCTGCTTTTGAGAGTGGGAAGTGGGCAGACGGCATTTTCTATTGTTTCTCACCCACACTGACTGCCTGGGTGGGGCCGCAGTCTTTCCAGTAGCAGGTCACAGGTGCCATTTTGAGAGTTTTTACTGGGCTGTGCCCCACCCTTGGTCTGGGTTTCAGCTTGAAGTGGCTCCAGCCCCTGCTTAGCTGGGAAGAGGCAGAGAAACCAGGGTTTTCAGCATGCATCTGAGACAGTGCCCACCGTCCTGTAGCCAGCTGCTATAGGACTGACTCTTGAGCAAACTGTACTCCCCACAGCTTCCTGCCAGTGCAGTCTTCCTGAGAAGGGGTCTGCCCTCTCTGGTCATAGGCCCAGGGCACCATTTTGGGAGTTTGAATCTGGGAAGTGCTTTGCCCTCACACTAAATTCAAGCTGATGAAGCCCAACCCAGCTGAGGAAGGACAGAGAAGCTCCAGGTTGCCTACACACGCCTAGGACAATTCCCACTGCCCTGCGATGGGCTGCTGTGGAATCAACTTGTGAGCAGATGGCACTCCCTTCCTATCTTACATACATCTTTTCCTGGAAGGGGCCCCACCCTTTCTGGTGACAGGCCCAAGGTGTTTGGGAGTCTGAAGCTGGGCAGTGCCCCACCCTTGGGCTGAGTTGTAGCCTTGCCCAGCTGTGGAGGGACACAGGAGCCCAAGCTCTCCTACCTATTCCTAGGACAATTCCGACAGCCCTGCTACAAGCTGCAGCGAGACCAAGATGGGAGTGGACAGCACTCCACCCAGCATCTTGCCCATGTTGGTTGCCTGTAAGAGGCCCCACTCTCTTGGGTCACAGGCCCAAGGCATCATTTTGGGAGTTTAAAGCTTAGAAGCCTAGGAAGGGATGTAGAGACAGGGACCCTCCCCTCTTCCAACTACCCAGTGCTGCAGACATAGCCACCTCTGCTCCCA